>CAKNWW010089732.1:0-10434 GCA_932074435.1 Andricus kollari | reverse complement strand
AGAGATATTTTCAGCTTGCAAAGATACCCGTAAGTTTTTCCAAACAAATTGATTATAAAATAAAGCGTTAAAATAACAGTAATGTTTTAAAGAAAGTTCACAATTCATTTTTAGCTTCTGAAGATTTCCAGCAATTTATTCGAGAAAGCGTAGTCATTTTGAGCCCATTTACTATTTATATGAATAAAGAAAATGTTTCCATGCTTTTCAGAAATGTATATGTTCTTGCTTATAATTGAAAATACAGATTACTTTATACAAAATAAATGAATATTCGGATTAGTATTTTTTCGAACATAACCTCACTTTTTAAATCTCTTTCCACGTGCCCCATGTGCGTTAGTCAATCAATATCCATATGGAGAGTTTGACACCGGTAAAGAATTTGTAGCAAATACGTTTTTAATCTATGTTTAAAAAAATAAATATTACCATTTTACGTTTCAAAAATCAGTTTTTTGCAGAAATTGATTATCTCGGTGACTTTCAAGACAATGGATTCTTGTACGAGTTTATACAAAACCAGAACTGGCAATAACTTTTTGTCAAATTACATTTTTATAATACGTACGTATAAAATTATACTTCGTTTGAAATGTGATCACTGAATTTTTTTCATACTTTTACAGAAAGTTCAACTAACTTTGATTCCACTCAAAACTCTTTCGAAATGAACGACAAAGAAACTCTGTCAAAAATCGTGGAAAAGAGAGGCTTAAAATGTTATGCAACTAAAAATCAACAAAAAATGAAATTAACGACCGCAACTGAATCTCCGGATAAGGTTGAGAAAAATTAAAGGATAGTTATTTTTTTATTTACTATAATTATTACTTAAAATATAATTGATCAAACCATGATTGTTTTATTTCTTCTATTTAGACGACTTGCTGATAAGGAAAATCAGGAGTTTGAGGGCTGAAATTACAGAAGTGCAGGCTAATAAAGTCTCTCTAATGAATATGTTCTATGATATATTCTGCACAAACTACTTCCCAAAGCTAACTATTTATTGCTATTAAAAAAACTTTTAAATTGTACTATTTGTAGAAATAAAAAAATTAAAGGGGCCACGTCTAGGCCAGACCGGGCCCACATTTTCGAGGCTTTCGTCGCTTTCCATTATTAAAACTAAATCTCCCTGCCTTTTCCGGAGGTTACAACGAGCTGCTCGCATTTAAAGATGCTTTTTCTGCTATTATATTATTCATAATGACGCAACAATTCCGAAAATTCAAAAATTGCGGTAATCAAGATCCTATTTAAAAGACGAAGCATCGCAACTAATTGATAATTTTGAGACAATCGGAAGCAATTATGAAGTACCATGGAAATTACTGAAAGAACGTTACGAAAATCAGAGAGTAATAATCCAGAACCACATGTAGGCTTTGTTTGATCTACCGACAATTTAAAAAGATTCTGCATCTTCTTCGAGAAATCTATTGGACGATGCTCTGAGAACCAACAGATAAGTGGGACACACTCCTTAGTTTTCTGATCGTGTCTACTTTGTATCGAGAAACCAGAAGAAGGTGGGAGAAGTCAGTTACTGGTACGGAAATGTCAGAATCATCCAAATTTGCGATCCCTGGTTTTTAACGGATCTTTACGTTTCGGCACTCACAGATTCCGAAAATCATAAAATTTTTGCGGTATTTGCCTGTCTGTCTGTATGTCTGTCTGTATGTATGGTTACCTGAATGTTGTAGTCACGCTAACTTTTGAAGGATTTGTCGAATCGAGTCAGCCTCTGATAAACTTTTTAAGGGTCCCAAAATGAAGGTTAAGTTCGTTAACCAGATATTTTGGAGAAAAATTCAAAAAGTGAGCACTTTCTGAAAATTTTTGAGGTAACTTTTTTCAAGATTTGAAAATTGTATGTACGGTTATTAGTAGTACGCAAAAAGGCAAACTATTTATTCTCATGAAATTTTTCGATAAAATTAAAATTATCAGAGTTATAGCATTTTCACAACTTAAAAAAAACAAACGAAAATTAACATTTTAAGCCGAACAACCCACGAGATGAAGAAAAGCAAAGAGGAGAAAAACGTTTCTTTTTGAGAGGCGTACAAGATTATCATAAGATCTTTTTTAATTTTTTTCGAAAAATCAAAAATTCAAATATTGCTTGCACTAAAAATAATAAAAAATCAAAAACTCCATTTTTCTGTCAAAATATGAAAGATACAAAAAAAGATGAATAGATAAAAGCCGTGCACCTAAAAAAGATCTACAAATTTGTTATCTATTACTTTTTGATAGGATTCGTAGTCTTTGTTTTATTCGTGAAAACAACTCGCAAGTTTGAGCGCGCCTCGAGCGCACGACTGTTGGTTCTCGCGCTTCGCGCACGATAATGTATTTACCTCGCTCTACGCGCTCGGTCTTTGTATTTTCCACACATTTGTGCATATACCTTTTAAAATGAAAGGTCAAAGCGTTAACAACTGTCATTTAATGATTGTGAATTCTCTTTTGCTAAAGCTCCTTCGGCTTTAACGAACACATTCTTATCACGCATCTCGTGCTTCGCACTCGATTTTATCAAAAATGTGAACTTTTCTACATTATGTTCAACACTATTATATCTAATGTATATTATATTTACTTCTGTACCTCGATCTGGTACTGCTTATTCAGATATTGCAAAATAATGTACAATTTTTATTTTTCAGGATGGCATTAATATTCACTCCTTACTTAGCACTAATTTTTATTCTCAGCTGCCCTGAAAATGCGCCCAGTTTGAGGGCGCAAATCAAAAACTGTGATTGAAACCCCTCATAAAGTACAATCATAAAGTGAAATTAAACATGTTTTTTTTCAATTTGACTTTAAAGAGGGTTCTCAAAGCACCTTCGGCCTTGACGATTACATTGTCATTGCGATACTCGCGCTTCGTGCTCAACAACTAAGTTATACAGATGATTGCTTTTGAAAAAACTTTGAGCTTTTTTATGGATAAGCAACTTCAGTCTATTCATTTTTTTCTCATAGCGTGTGTCGTTTGTCCAAAAATTTAATTTTTTTTTATTTTGAATGTTGTTTTCACGAATAAAACAAAAACTACCAATCCTATCGAAAAGTAATTCATAACAAATTTGTACATCTTTTTTAGGTGCATGACTTTTATCTCTTCATATTTTTTTGTATTTTGCATAGTTTGACAGAAAAATGAAGTTTTTGATTTTTCATTATTGTTAGTACGAACAAAATTTGAATTTTTGATTTTTCAAGAAATTCAAAAAGTTCTTATGATAATCTTGTACGGCTCTCAAAAAGAAACATTTTTCTTCTCTTGACTTTATTTCATATCATGCGTTGTTCAGCTTAAAATGTTAATTTTTCGTTTGTTTTTTAGGATTTTTAAAATGCTATAACCCTGGTAATTTTGATTTTCTCGAAAAATGTCATTAAGATAAATAGTTTGTCTTTTTGCGTACTACTAACAACCGTACGTAGAATATTCAAATCTTGAAAAAAGCGGTCTTAAAAATTTTCAAATGTGCTCACTTTTTGAATTTTTATTCAAAATATATGGTTAACGAACTTGACCTTTATTTTGGGACCCTTAACAAGTTTATGAAAGGCTGACTCGATTCGACAAATCCTTCAAAAGTTAGCGTTTAGTATCGCAATGAGAATGTAATCGTTAAGGCCGTAGGTGCTTTGAGAACCCTCTTTAAAGTCAAATTGAAAAAACATGTTTAATTTCACTTTATGATTGTAGTTTATGAGGGGTTTGAATCACAGTTTTTAACTTGCGCGCTCAAACTGGGCGCATTTTCAGGCAGCTGAGAATAAAAGTTAGTGCAAAGTAAGGAGAAAATATTAATGTCATCATGAAAAGTAAAAATTGTACATTATTTTGCAATATTTGAATAAGCAGTACCAGATCGAGGTACAGAAGTAAATATAATATACATTAGATATAATAGTGTTGAACATAATGTAGAAAAATTCACATTTTTGACAAAATCGAGTGCGAAGCACGAGATGCGTGATAAAAATGTGATCGTTATAGCCGAAGGAGCTTTAACAAAAGAGAATTCACAATCATCAGATTACAGTTGTTAACGCTTTGGCCTTTAATTTTAAAAGGTCTGTGCACAAGTGTGTGGAAAATACAAAGACCGAGCGCGTAGCGTAAGGTAAATACATTATCGACCGCGAAGCGCGAGATAAATATATTCTCGAGCGCGAAGCGCGAAAACCAATAGTCGCGCACCCTAGGCTAGCCCAAACTTGCGAGTATATTTTGTTGTTGTTGAATTTAAGTAGTACAAGAATGACTGGTTTAAAAAGGTTTGATCTATATTATGATAAGACAAGCGTTTAAGACTAACCTGGTATCTGAAGATCACTCCTGCTTCAGACATGGCCTTGGCGAAGGCAACGCCGTGTGTGTAAGGCGCTGTAAGATCGGCTAAGCCATGTAGAAGATAAAGGCTATTACTCGGTACCAGTCTGGCACGTTGAGTTAGATCAGCCTCCACATAACCCTTGAAATTTTCCGCCGGCGCTCCTAAAACGCGTTCCGTGAAAGCGGAGTCTGAAAATATAAATGGAGGATACCTATTTCAGACAATATCTTCATTATTCCCCACCCCTTAAAATACTCGTACAATCTCATTTTTCATTAACCTTCTTCTCGAAACTTTCATAAGCGGAAATCCTCTCTAAATGCAAACGTAAGATCCCATTGCCCAAGCAGATGTTAAGATTCTAATCAAAGAAACTTACATATCTAAATTTGCATAAACCTCTTTGAACCTTTAAGCTGAACTGCATCTTAACTTTAAAGGTGTTGGTTAATCCGACTTTGAATTTTTTTATATGTACAGCACTATTTGCTCTGCGGTTTTTTAGGATGAGAGAAAGAAAACTTACTGAATACGCGGAGTCTTGCATGATAGCAGACACCAACAGCCAAACGGCGAGATATAGTTGCAAATTTATTTTTTTACACACAACTGTGACATGGATTAAGTATTCTAGGAGATCTTCTTATATTTCAAGACTCTTGACTTAACGATGGTGAACAAAAATTTCGCGATTTACTTCGCGAAACGGAGAAAAAACCTAAGAAAATTGAGAGGTCCTGTATTTGAGGACCATAAGATTGTAGTTGTAAGCTCCCTGCAGGTAGCCCAAGGCTCCAGGCTCGGCACGCTTATAACTGAAGTCTCATCATCCTCATACATAGGACTTGCCAATTTTCTCAGGTTTTTCTTCCGTTTCGCGTATTAAATTGCGAAATTTATGTTCACCATCGTCAAGTCGGAAGTCTTGCAATATAAGAAAACCTCCGAGAATGCTCATCTGATGTCACAGTTCTGCTTGAAAATAGTATAGTTTGATACGAGAGGCCAAATAGGCGGTTTGCTCGCTGCAAATGTGAAGGCCCAACACGAACTTGAAGGAGAGGCAAAGCCGGGCCGAAGGGTGAGTGCTGTGCTGTGAGTCCGCCCGTGAGGTCTCGTGTATCAAATAATATTTTTCTTTATAAATTAAAATGCAAAACCTGAGATTGGCTACCGTTCACAGACATCGAATATACTACAATGACAAATGACTAACTCAACTTCATCAGAACGATGTTCACATAGTGGGAAAAACTTTTTGGTAACCATGGAGAGCATTTTGCTAACAGATGTTGGCGATTTTGGTTTTCGTCTTCAAGCACGATGAGCAATCGTCCATTTTCTATGTCGGTAAATGGTGGCCAATCGAGGGTTTTGCATGTATGTGTAAAGAAATATAAATTTGCAAACGTGTTTCAACATTTAGCTGGTGGCGTCTGCTATCTTCACATTTCTTTTTTTCAGAAAATGAATATTTTTACTAAAAAAATTCCAAATCGGATTAAACAAGCCCCTAAGATTTTTCAGTTTTGCTTTATAATTGTTTTATAATTAGATACAGGAAAAGAGATAAAAAGTTCGAGTCCATAATGTTTCAAAATCTGCATTTTCTATTTTTCTCGAGGGGGTATTCACTCGCGTATTACTCCGTAAGCTTCCCGCGTAATAATCAGGTAGTTTCGCGTAATAATGCGCGAGAGCACGTAATACTGCGCAATAACGCAAAATTTTCACGTAATAGGGAGTAGAATTTTCTTTTACGCTGTACTTTTCTTGCATTTTTTCATATGCGATTCTCCACACTGTAACTTCTTCCAATGATATATAAAAATGACCTTTACTGATCTTTAATTATTATACCATAAAACACAATCCATAAGTGACAGAACGAAATCAGAAACAATAGAGTCAATTTATATCGAAACAAGCAATTTGAACAAGATTGACATTGAGCAACCTCTAAAAAAAATTTATATTCTTAATTATGACAAAAATAAGGTGTTATTGTCTGACCTGAAGGAATAATTTTTAGGGGTATCAAATAATTAAAAATTAAATAAAGCTTGAGAGAAAACATTATTTTAAACAGTTTTTGAAACTAAACATTTGTTTAAGTTATACTATTTTGATCGTTCTGAAATAATGATTCAAGGATTAAAAGACGTTCATTTCTAATTCTGTAACTTTAAAAGATTTCAATTTGTAATCAAATAATTAAAAATGTTCCAATCTAAAATAATCAAACACTTTTAAATGAAAATTATTGCATGTTTAAATAGCTTTATATTTCAAAGTATTCAACATACTGAATAAAGCAAATTAAAAATGTCTGAACTATTAAGGCTTTTAATATTTTTGAAATTGCAATTTGCCCTTTGAAGAACATTGTAACATAAAAATACTCCTTTCTTTTTGCAATTTCTGATGTATATACTTTTTATTTTTTGATCGTATACGGAAGAATATTCATAATTTTCCTCGGTAAATTTCCGATTTTGTAAGTCATTTTTAGGCTAAAGAGCTCTTTCTTTTTTTACAAAATCAAAACTTAACTTATAACGAAAATTCTGAAACTTCAAACAATATGCGTGTATTCAGAAAAGACATGTTTATAAAATCTATGAAATTCGTAATCTTGCATATTTCGTAAACTTTTGTTATATGTTGAAAAAATGATGAGAAAAGTTTTCTTCAAAATGAACTTTAAATTTTACTTTGACTGATTTCTTCCCCTGATACTGACATATTCCACTGATTTAGTGAATTCTATTGTTGCGATACTCTTCAAAAGCGCCGTAATATCCGCATAATTATTGTTTATTAATGCGTAATATTTATGTAATAATAGATTACAACGCGTAATAATGCGTGATAAGGCGTAATAACGCGATTATTTTAGGCGCAATAACCGTAATAAGGCGTAATAGGGATTACTCCGCACAGGTGAGCGGAAAAGTGATAAGAAATTCATTACAGGAAAATCATTTTATAGGCCTATACGGAATTTCCTATAATATTTTTTCGTAAGGATAGTGTAGGCCTTTTTTGGTAAAACCAGAAAAGGCCTACATTACATATGATAATAAACATAATTAATGTTGAAAGAATGAAAAGAAAATACTACATTTAACATGAATTCTTACTTAAAACCATTTTTCATTCTGGGCACAATACAAGCAGGTTGAGGGGGCTAAAATTGAAAGTTATAGGGTGGAAATTATTCCTTATTCCTTAAGAAGTGACTAAACTTTAATTTACAAAAGTTTAATTACAAGTACTTCTTTTATAGGAAATCTCTTTTTCCGGAAAAGAAAAAATTATGGGGGTGGGGGGAAGTAACTTTTTTGCTCCATCCTAGTGACCTATTATTTTGAGCAATTGATATAAAATCTGAACTCTCGTTTATGAACAAATATATTTAAATTTAGCCACAGATGAGTTCTTAAAACTGTCTTTTGCAGAATTGTCAGTGAACTATAGATTTATGCTGTAGAGTCTATATATTTTTTTATTCTAACAAAATTAATAATTTAGTTTGATCACTATCTGCATTCAAATATTTCTAAACATATTGATATCCATTTTTATAATTTTTCTTTGCTTTTCCAGTATCATATTATTCCATATCCCCACCCTATCTCATTTTATCGATTGCTACTCTATTATTTCTTCAAAAATCGAAAAATATTTATTATTTAAATTCAATTTTATCCTGAAATTCGCTTAATTAGTGACGTCTGTGGAGCGTAGAAAAATACTATGAACCTTGTGAAAAATCTGCTTTCTATTTAAATGCCAAATTTTAAGCAAACAATCATCTGAAGGGATAGTCGAAGGTGTAGACAAATTTAGGGGTGAGGATAAACCTGTGCCGGTAGCTTTTATTTTAGTTCAATTTTCTTTGGGGATGGCTCAAATTGAAGCTCTGGTTATGCAGAATTGACATATAAAAAATAAAATTTGTTATCTAAGAGTTTTATTTATTCTTATATTTGTATTTGAAAAGTATTCAAAATAAGAGAAATGTGGAAAATTTTATCCGCTTCTTATCTCACCTAAAAAAAAATATATTTAAGCTGCGGCACTCAAGTTTTTGATCCCACCCATTAAACTCCACTTCGGAGCATAGAAAAATACTGGCAACCTTGTGAAAAATCTGCTTCCGACTAAAATTCCAAATATGACAAATGATGAAAATTTGGTTATTTAGACCCCTATGGTGGATGCTTTTATTTGAGTCCAATTTTCTTCGCGGATATCTCAAATTGAAGATCTTGGCATGAGGAATTGTGATTACAAATACACTTTTGTATATTACAGTTTTTTTCTGTTAACAATAATTAAAAAATTTAAAAAAATGGTCAAGTTGAATTATGATGAAAAAAAAATTTGCTATGTTTAATTTTTCTTTTTTTGATGTCAGTGGTTTAACAATAATAAAAATGAATATTTTTACAAAGTTAAATCTGCGCCTACGAAACCCTTACTTGAGGTCCCTCGCCATAATCTTCTCGGGCTGATCTTTGTAAAATTTGGAATGTGAGTTTCTAACTTTCAGGAAAGTTTAAAGCTGTCATGACAAAGAAATTAAAAAAACCATTTGTAATAAAAGACATAAATTGTCAGTAAAAGTTCGATGGCTAACTCAGGTGGTATCATGAACATTGAACAGCGCTATTCCTAATTACTTAGAATAATAAAATGAAGTAAAGCGAACTCACTGTAATAGAGCCAGTCAGCAATGGGGTTGACGGAGACCCCACATTTGAAAACGTCTTGCTGACTTCCAAGCACCATGGCAGTGACATATCCACCATATCCCCATCCCCAAACACCAACTCTCGTTTCATCCAAATACTTGAGAGTGTGCAGAAGATACCTCAGTACTGTCAGCTGATCTTGTACTTCGACTCCTCCGAGTCTTCGAAATAGGGCCCTTTTTCCTTGCCCCCGAGCACCACGGACATCGAGTCTGACGTATACAACGTCGTTGTGGCTCGACATATATGTACCCCAATCTATACTGAACTTGTCCGTGACCGCTTCGCTCCCAGGTCGTCCATTCACTTCCACCAACACCGGAAATGCGGCGTCCCGAAGCTCCTCTCTCCAAGACGGTGGCAAAAGGAGCTGCACTTGCGCCCTCCAGCCTTGTGGCAATGGTACCTTTATCAAATTATTTAGAGATATTATCTTTAGAGAAAATACAGTAATCTTTAAGTTTATTATTGCTATCAAAGATTTACTGCTACCATACATTGTTGAATTTCGTTTTTGACCAAATACATTTTACATCGTGCATGCTGGTTGATGATTCGCTCTTCCTAAACCGATAGGAAAAACAAAGAAAGAACGAAAAATGGTAAAGCTATTTCGATTTTTTGAAAAATTAAAACACGATGTTTTGTCAAAACAGGTATCTTTTTTTGTTGAAATTTTCAGGATTGAAAGGAATATATGGGTAACATACCATAGATTTTAAATTTGAGTTGTATTTGCATTTCTAGGGAAACAAAATCTTCTTTCTTTTACTGTTCGCGGATTTATTGTATTTTATTGCTATTTCTACTTTAAATGAGAAAAATTTTATTTTATTAGACATAATTATATAATATGTCGCAAACTAATTATAAACCTATATATTAACTATCACTGTTAAAAATTTCAACGAAAAGAAGGTGGCTGTTTTGAGAAAATTTTGTGTTTTAATTTGTCAAAAAATAGAGATATCTTCACCTTTTTTTGTTCTTTGATCGTTTTTCGTATCGGTTTGAAAATTGTGAACAAAACTAGAACAAACAACCATAAAATATCAAAAATTTTATAAAGGGCAAGATTTTGAAAAAAATAATGTTTTATACTCAGAAACAAAAAAAAATACCAAATAGGAAATGTAGGGTAAGTAGATTGTATGTGCCCGAGAAAAAATTCTTTGACTTAGTTTTGACTTGAATTGCTCCCAATCAAGACATGCCGAAGTCGAGAAGTTTGACTCCAGCATGTCTCCTTATTCTGGTGCGTAAACCTGGAAGTACCACCATGCTCAAACAATGTATAACCTATG
>CAKNWW010089695.1:0-10687 GCA_932074435.1 Andricus kollari | reverse complement strand
ATTCTCCCTGATCCATCTCTCCCTCTTCTGTATTCTCCTCCTTGCGTCAGATAACAGCCGTATTTTGTCAGCAAGATGCTGCTTGATTGTCAGCAGCTTTGACTTGTTTAGTGTGTGATTCAAGATCCTCAGTTCTTGGGCGAACTTTCGAACCCTTTCCGTGAACGGTCTACCGGATGTTATCCAGAGAGGTCGGATTCTTGCGAGATTTCTCCACGAAGGGAGGCATTCATTTCAGCCAGATCTTGGGGCTTAAGAGGAACTTGCATGTTAATGTTCCGTCTTGTCCTGAAATCGTGATCATCTCTCAGAAGGTGCCTGTTTTCCGCGGTTGGTCTTAATGTCGCTTCCTCATCTTCGGCTGCAGCTTGGTCAAGCAACGGTTGGGGAAGCGCTCCGCGTACATATCCAATTTTCCCGAGGTAGGCACGTTGATTTCGCAACGATTGAATCGAAACGTGCTGAAGCTCTGGGTGTTTTTGGCACCACAGAGTATGCATACGCGCCATAAAGCCTCGATGAATGGGGATAATGCTGGCATCGTAGCAGTCTAGCAAGTCATCCTTGAGTTGATTCGTCCACTTAATGTGGGCGTTTTGCCGCTTCGTCGTCGTGTTTCCATCTAAATTATTTTCAGCACCTCGAACTCTAGGATTATCGTCATTGTTCGCCGACCCATTGTCGGGTGCTCTGCGCGTTCGATCGTTTTGAACCGCATTTACAACTTTTGGGTGTTTGGTGGTGTCATTGTTGTTCCCATGAGCAGCTAGGGAAAGGGTTCGTCCATCCTTGTAGAGCCCCGCCTGCAAGGATAAGGCTGCATACTCTGAGAGGTCGCCCGGTATCCCAGAGTCACCGTTTAAGACACCTCACCCAGGTGCCATTCAGCTTTCGGCACGGTTGTCACGCCTCCGCTTAGGGGTTATTCCTTCGGGACCATCCCTGGACAATTGTCCGCGACTGCTTATTAATTATTGTAACCATATTTAGCAGAAACCCTTGGTACAGGGACCCTCTATCCGCAACCCGAGGACGCGTTCGGTGGCTTTGTCATAGGCTCTTCAGTTCTATTCCAAAGGAATCGAATATATATATATATATATATATTGTTTATCATTATCATTAGTGAAAACTCCGGAATCACTGATTATTCAGTGAAATATCCAACTACTATTTCAACCAGTGATTTTTTCACTGATTCTGATGTAGAGAGTAGCTTATAAGTTAATCACATCACATGGTTCTCTCTTTTGTACGTGCTTCATGCCTTACTATCATTTTCTTATGAGTTGAAACTTCATTTTTCTGAATTAAAAACTCTGTCGTTATTTCGTTATTATTATTATTAAAAAATACCTAAAAAAATCCCAAATAAGAGTTTTATTTCACTACTGAGTTTTATGTACTTAGGGTTAAATATATGTATATTGACCACACTTGAATACAGCTATGAGAACTTTATCACTCTTATGTATGTTTTGGAAACAGATACGTTTTTGATTCATGTGAAAAATGATAGATGATATTTTCATTGGCATCTTCTTCGTTAATCATATTATTATTATTATTTATCCTTTCTTTTCTTCATCATAAGAAGGTGTTTCGTATACTTTCTTGAAACTACTTCTTCTTTATTTAAAGCATAGGCGTTTATGCTTAAACCAATGAGATGATGTAATAAATATTAGTTTGAAAAGAAAAACTTTGTTTCTGTTGTAATGTAATCAACATTCACATTATTACAATATTCACCAAACTCCTCTAAATTGACATAACAGCTCTCGTTCCAGCACTTATTTTGATGCTTTTTTCCATGGCTGGATTTGTACTTTTATAAAGTCTACTGATCATTTTTATTTTTACGTGTGATATAATAAGAGTAAACTATTATAAAAATGAGTTCCTTCTCTTTTTTTCTTTTTCGAAAAGCAATATATGCATTTGTAGTCATAAAATATAATTCTACACTATACATATACGTATTACCATCTCTGCTATTAATCTTCCTTTCATATCCTCAAAATTTTCAAATGTATGAATATTATTTCATTGATCATACAATTATCACTGAACGCCATTATCGAACAAACCACTGTTCTTTTAAAAAATTCTTTGATTCAACTGTCCTTCAGTAGTGTCAATTAAGCAAGCTCTCCCAATGAAAACGCATATTAAACACATATTATGGCACATCCTGTCATAAAACGCCATAGATGCCTAAGTCGATAAAGAGTAAGCTTACTGCCCTTCTTAGAAAAATTTCGCTCGAAATTTAAAAACAAGTGACAAACATACCTTTGTTACACATCGTGTTATAAAATACCGTAAATGCATGAACCGATAAAAATTATGCTCACTCAGATAATAATAGAATACGACTTTTATCTAATATGCCACTCCGGCATTAGAACAAATTTTAAAAACAAAAATCATATTTTCCCTATCAAACGTAAATTGATAATATCAAAGAAAGAGCCGTTCAACTGCTGGATGCCGTTCTTAGAAAAAATGTCGCTCGAAATTTTGAAAACAAGTGACAAAAAGACCTTTGTTACACATCGTTTTATAAAATACCATGGATATCTAAGTCGATGAAATTTAACTTACCTCTGCCAATCACAGACGATTTTTATCTAATATGTCCTTTCGGCTTTAGAAATAATCTCAAAACAAAATCATATTTCTCCTATCAAACGTAAATTAACAATATCAAAGAAAGAGCCGCTCAAACACCGGATGCCATTCTCGGAAAAAATGTCGCTCGAAATTCATAACCAAGAGACAAACAACATTCCTTTGCTCAGTTAAAGATTAAATAGCTCAAAACAATTTAATTTAATTTTCTGAGCTACCTTCATTAAAAATCAACAATCCTTACTTCAGACTTCCTTTCCTATCTCGCGTTGTTAAGAAATTTGGTAGGAATTTTAAAAAGCTGAAATTCCTTTAAAAACTTTTCCCATTCATATGAAATCGGTCTTTTGTATCTTGGAAAATAGATCTTTTTTATATTTAAGCTTTTTTGACACTTCTTATCTTAACCAAGAACAATAGACCACCTGTAACTTGCCAATAGTTATATATACTTAATTATAGGTATATTCCGATGTTTTGTAATCTAATAACTATAGCCTACAGCTGGTATAGCTATTAAATATGCATAAATCTAACTTTACATCTTATAATTTACGTGAATAATGTTAAAAACTTTGTGTGCTGTCAAAGATTACTTTCAAACATTAAAAAGTTTAAAAACAAAAATTTCACTATGAACAATCGGAAAAAATATTCTTCAATTCAAAGAAAATTTCCTTGAATGAAACTAATATATTCATTAGCTCTCAGTGGAAGAAAAGTTTATTTGATGGAAGTGACTACAAGAACCGAAAAAATTTGGTCAGTTATACCGGAATTTCGGTACAAATATCCCCTTTTCCATCTCTATTTTTATCGCAAAAATCTGCCTATTTGTACCGGAATTTCGGTACCCGTAGCCACGCCCTGATATGACTCAAAGACGTTTCTTTATTAGAAAGAAATGGTTTTTTCTTTGCATAAAAATTTTTCTTTAATTTGAGATGATTTTCTTTATTTGGAAGTTACTTTTGGTTGAATAAGGACATTATGTAAAGGAAACGGTTTCTTAAATTCAAGAAAAATATTGTTCTGATATTTTCATAAATATTTAGAGTTAAAATTAAATGCAATTTTGTTTAAATTTGATTAATATTTCTTTGTTTATTGATGGCTAATGACGTGATATTGACATTTGATATTCTAATATTGCTATTTATTGTCATCAACTCCTCAAACAAAAACAACGTAGCACTATTTTATTCGTTACTTTTTACTATAACTTATATTTACAGAGGACATTTTCATTTTGGAATTATACGGTCTAATTTTAAAAGCTTTAAAATTATAATTTTTTGACTCAGATAATACGACAACTTCAAGACGGTTGTGTTCAAAATTGTTCCATTTTTGATGTTTTGCTTTTAAAAGCCTTAAAGTTAGATATATTAAAATTAATTATAGTCTTTATTTTTATAATATTTCATGAAGTATATCTAATTGTCTCTCTGAATAACTAATTCAGTTTCATAATTTTTTAAAATTATTTTCGATTTTTACTTTTTACGACTTTTTTCTGCAAGTTCTTCTTTCGAGGAAAGCAATATATGCATTTGTAGTCATAAAACAGAATTCCACACTATACATGTGCGTATTACAATCTCTGATATTAGTCTTCCTTTCATATCCTCAACCTTTTCAAATCCCCGTGTAGAAATTTCCAAATGTTTGCTTAGTTACAAGTATGGTCCCAGCTTGGAACATTATTTTATGGCTACAGCAGGGTTTATATCTTAAATATAGTTCAAACTAACTCTGTTTCACAGCGTTTGATTGCAGCGCCATCAACTTGGCTGTGAATCTGTTTTCAGTCGGGCTCCATCTTGAACCTCTTGAACACAAGTCGATGACAAGTAGGTTGGTTTGAGGTTATGTTGGCGAGTGTTTTGTGATTTCGTCTGTAATAATTATTAAAATGTGATTCAAATGATCAAAAAATCGTGCTATAAAATACCATGGATGTCCAAGTCGATGAAATTGAAGCTCAATGAGCCAACCATAGATGACTTTTATTGAATATGTCATTTCGGCTTTAGAAATAATCTCAAACAAAATCATATTTCTCCTATCAAACGTAAATTAACAATATCAAAGAAAGAGCCGCTCAAACACTGGATGCCCTTCTCGGAAAAAATGTCGCTCGAAATTTATAAAAAAGTGACAAACAACATTCCGTTGCTGTCTCTAAAAAAATAATACCGATGACGTCATCAACTTTGAATCTTCTGGAAGGTAGGTAACATGTCGGTGACAGGAATCTATGTCCAGAAGCGCCCCTGTTCATCTACTTATGCAGATGCAAATAACTGCAATCTATAAAATATAAATATAAAGCCCGCGAGTGTTTCGTCAACCGATAACAATGTCTATACGTGTCGCGATGGCAAGTGACAATCAAGGTGAACAGTTTATGCAGTGTACTCCACCTCACATGCTCACCCAACAAAAATGATGAATCTTCAACTGGAATAAATGAATTTTATACCAAAAAGATTAATTTTCAACCATAAAGGTGAATTTTCTACAAAGAAAAAACAACGAATTTTCCACAATTTAAACAAATACTTTCATTTTTAAATAAGAGATATCAATTTTCAACCAAATAATTGAATTTTCATCCAAAGAAGATAAATTTTCAACCAAGAATGAAACAGTTACATTTTTTGTTTCGATCAATTTAATTTTCAAACCAAAAGAATTTTGAACAAAATAGTTCCTTTCAACCAAAGTGATAAATTTTCTACTAAAATTATAAATCTTCGAGTGGAATAATTATATTTCAAACCAAAAAGATAAATTTTCAATTAAAATGATGAATCTATAAGTTGTATAGTTGAATATTCAATCAAAAAGATGGATTTTCAACCAAGAAGATTAATTTTCGATAAGAAAAGACGAATTTCCAACAATACTTTTTATCTCTGGACACATCTATCGGTAGTCAAATTGGACGCGAAATCGACTGTTAATTAAAAAGAAAAGTATTTGTGCTGCGTTGGCCGTACTACCTGTTGGGAAACATAAGGCTTGTCGTGCGACAATTTGCACCTGTTCTGCGATGCGCGAATGGTGCGCTCCTTGCTGAGGTTGGTTTATTGCAAATATTGATGCCACGAATCTCCTGTTTACTTTCTGGTACGTTTTTTCTCTCATTATTATTGTGGCAAGTTAACAAAATTTCAAGTTTGCGTGGATAGAACTTATTATACAAACCACATAAAAAATATCTGCTTTTACAATGTCTAATCCAAAAATGTCTAAGGATAACACAGATCGTTACAAGCTGACCGTCGATAAAGCAGATCGCTCTAAACTGTCGGCGGATATGGCAGATCGCCCCTGCCTTCCAGACCCAGTTCTCCTAATACTGCGTTTTCAAACGAATCACTCGAAGCACTTATGTCTAAATTATTAGAAAAAATCTTCTGGCTATAAAAGAAGAACTAGCTAAAAATAAGAAATAAGATGGACCGTACTTTCACGGTCTTTTTGAAACGATGAACCAGCGTTTGTCCGACGGCCGGCCCATATTTGGGCCAAGATTTGACCAACCATCAGCTGCACCAAGGTGACTTGTGGCTAACCCACTGCTGTATACAGAGTCGGACCGACCGCATTCTTGCGGTCGCACCGACCAATCTGCCACAGTTTATCCGATCGTCGACCCAAAGTTGGGCCGACAGTCGGCTTTTCGCCCACCATAGACGTCAGTTGCCAACATCGGTGAGACGATGGCAGCTTGAAAACACCTTAGTCGGTCCAACTCCGTTTACCGTAGATGGTTACCAAAGTAGGACCGACTTTTGGCCGATGGTCAATCTCTGGCATCCGACCGAATTTCGCACCTGGGTAATGAATTGATATAAAGTGTTAATTTCCGAAAATAACGTTTTTAACATCTATTGACATGGATGCCAGCCTGCTGCGCCTGGTGAGTTCATAGCCTTGGCTACGAGAGAAGCTACGAGATAAATCTCACGGCACCGCGCACAACAACAAAAAAACCCTCGAACTTCATGTACGGGTAATTCAATTAAAGTAAAAGTTTACAGAAATCTTCTACGGAATCTATTGAACATTTAATTCGCTATAACTTTTTGATTGCTTAAACCCAGATAACAATCATGCGGGGTACGTTATCCACACCGCGTGCGATGCACGCAGTGCATTTAGGATACGAGACATATGCATCACACTTGGCGAGAGGCACATGTGTGAGCGGCATATGCGAGAGAGGAAAGTTTTTTTATACACATTTTTATGACCTTAAGGCCATGTAACGAGTGGACCAGCTGACCAAGTCAGTCGTTAGATCGATATTTTTCATCCATATTTAAAAATAAAAGTGAAAATAACAAAGAAAAAATTCCGGAAAATATTAATAAATATAAAAGGACCGTTTGTGGCAAGGCACAGAGTTGGGGGCAGAAAAACGTTTATTATTGGAAATAAGAAATATCGACCGATGCATTTAGGCTTCATGACAAAAGTTTGTTTTCTATCATTCTCTGTCGGTAAAGAAGAAGTAATTTAAAAAAAACTGTTTTCACAATTCTAAATATTTAGGATCAGAGACACTTTCTTTCGTTCCTTGCATTTAGCGTACCAAGTTTTCAGCATGATATCTCATCGTGTCAGGACGTAAGTTGGTAACATGGCCTTAATTAAATTTTAATTAAAAATCTAATATAAAACTATGATAAATCAAAAGAGGCTTCAAATTATTTCTTTTAAAGTGTATTTTTCAACCACAGAAGTATTTTTTTAAATTAATAAATATTCAATTCCAACATTATAATCAAATAAAGATCCTGTCATTTAATTTTTTATGCAAAAAAGGAATTATTCTTAAAATCCTGCAAAAAGGAATATTGGAATATTTTGATCGTTAGACAATATCTTTCTCTAAATTTATTTTTCATAATTTCTCTGGTGAATTTTATAGAGTTTAAATTTCAAGGAAGCAAATTATTAAATATTTGCATGTGCATAATTATTTGAATTCTTAAATTATTTTTTGAATGGCTTACAGACCATTTTCAAAATAATAAGTAGTAATCTTTATTATACTCCTCCCTTTCGGGTTTTGGAGTCTTCAACATTACAATACAACCTCCTTTCATCTACTCTTACATCACAAATCATAACCTTTAACTCCAATTCTTTAACCTATAAATCCTATAGAAATGGAAGCCCCGAGTCCTGACGTTTTCTCGCCATCTAACCTTAAACAGTATTTACACTTTTTTTCCAACTTCTCACGACCTGCTATCTACAGCATTCCCACATACAGTATTCTTACCTCATAACCCCCACCATACTTCAGCACCGTGTCATTTTAATATCACCTCTCTACATTGTTTCCCGTCACATGGATCCTCAGCAGCCTTTTCTCACTTCACAGTTCATTCTCCCCCACTCCGCTTCTTCCACCCATACTTATGCCTCTTCCTCACGCTGCTCCATGCTGCTTTCTCATGCTCCATGCTGCTTTCTCATTGCCTCTAGCACTCTCCAAAATTCCTTCATTACCTCCCCACTTTGTTCCACCTGGTTCTCGACTACTCCCATCTCTTTTCCTTCTGTATCCATCGAGCCTGTGTCCTTCTCTCTTATCTTCTTCTGCCCTCTCTTTCTTCCTCACGGTCCAGCTGTGCCCTGCTCTTCAGTTCACTTCAGTCAATTTCCTCTCAAATGTCGCGCCACGCCACTGCTTTCCTCACTATCCACTTGGAGGCGCTGTCACCTCTCTCCTCGTTGTTCGCTCTTCCGGTTCGCACCTAACCTCTTCATCCACGTGCCACTTTTTTCTCTACAAAGGTTTCCCCTTTCACGTTTACCATTCTCTTCACCTCCACTTCCGTCACTTTTCTCGCCTGATCCCCTTACTCTTAAACTTTTGATTCCACTTTCCTCTCCATACACAGTCCAAAACCTCCCTGGCACCACGCACGCTTCCACCTTTATATCTCACCGTACCGAAAGCCCTTCAAAATAATAAGTATTTTCTTTAAAAAGTATCTCGAACTTGATGTTAGCATGACATATATTTTTTAGTGGGCGCAGAAATTTTAAGTTAAACACCTAAAAATGATTTATCGGCTAATTCAAGTTGCAATTAAATTTGTTATAAAAAGTGAAAAAATGAATCAACATTATTTTTAACGTTTTCATATTAGAACCAAACATTATTTAGAGGAATATTGCTGTGATTGTAATATTTAAATGTCTAAATATCACAAGATAAATTTAAGAGTATTTATGATAGAAGAATATTTCATTTATTCCGATTGTTTATGGAAAGATAAGAAAAAAGTTCTAAAGATATACATTGTGTATTTAAAAATTATTATGAATCCACTTGGATTTGCCGCTAGATGAGAGTCGCACACACGAGCTACATGCGCGCGCATGTTGCGCGAGTACCAGATGTGACTTTGTTGATTCGTCACGTAATGACACTGGTCCGTAATAGTACATTGTGTATCGAGGGCGTAAAGAAGGCAAAATAGCTTTACGCCCTTGATACACACCATACTTTTTGTCCCCCTCCTTGTAAACAAGCATGTGACGCAGATAAAGGATGTTTGGTGTACTTCACAATTTTACATTATAGGTGAAAGGAAGAAATAGCGCACATTGCAGAAGGGATACTGTCGGGTCTAGCAACACAATGTTTTCAAAGATGAAGATCAATTCCTCCATATTCTCACTTGCGGGGTGCAGTGTATGTGTAGCGGGCGTAAAGTTCCATGTTGGCCTGGCAGCGGAGTGCCTGCAATGTCGCGTTTTCAAGGCGTGCCGGACAAAAAAATCTTTTAACATTTGAGGAATCATTTTCTAAATTTTTAATCAGTTAATACACTACTAGTGCAAAAATGTACCGAAAGTTTGCAGAAGTGAAATCTCTGAACATTTTGATAATAAAAAATAGTGCAGTGAAGTTTACAACTTTGAGAGTCATAGTCCAAACCTCATATCATCACGCAGTTTTATGAAAATGAAAGTAATAATAAATAACTCTTAACAAATAAATTGAAACAGCATTAGATGTTGTAAATTTGCTGATATAAAACTGTGAAAAGTATGATTGCAACTACTGCTCCAAATGTTAAAGATTGATGTGAGCACGTGGCAATTAGGTTAATATGATATACAGGGTTATCATATGAATAAAGCCCTTTCTCAAGTAATAATAAGAATACTTTCATGATAAATTACTGGCTTTTTTAAAATTTAAATGAAAATATTATTTATACCCTCTAAAACCTAAAAAAAACTCTAAATGTGTGCACACACCACGCCCGCACTGGCCCGCATGGCGTGTGATCCGCATGTCGTGCGACACATCGGCCTCAAATATGAGGACACATATGTGTCATACCCTGCGTGCACGACGTATGAGAAAATCGACACGCGTGCTATGCACATGCGTCGCACTATGAGCTTATTTTGTTATCTGATAACTTACGTTGATAGATGGCAGGCTCTGGTCACTTAATGCTTTAAAAATGAAGGAAGATAGTCGCAAGTGGCTCCTCATAGCGGTATTTCGGATCCCTAAGATGATAATAATAATGATAGTAATTTTAAAATTAACTTAAAAAGTAAATCAAATAATGTATATTTAATCTCTCCCATTTACGGGTTCGAGGGCCTCCGCACCCTGTACATATATTTACATTTCATCCTTAATCTAACATAAACTCTGCTTATATTCTAATTTTAGCCTTACTTATAATAATAACAGTAATCTTAGTTGTACAAATGAGCGATCTTTCAGGGCTTCCGTTTCCTCTTACCTTAAGAATATGTTTTCCACGATTTTTTAAATTTACTATTTACTGTCCTTTAATAGGATTTACCGTTTGGCTCTGCCCTGTACCCTTGCTTTCTCTTAATTCTTCTAAATTGAAATTTAAGAATCTTAAATTAGATTAAAATCAAATTCAAAATCCCATTTAACGTCCAACATTCAAGTCAATGTATAAATTCCTGAAAATAAACCAAGAATCTTACGATAAAATTTGGGCAAACACCACAAAATGCTCCT
>CAKNWW010089682.1:0-18193 GCA_932074435.1 Andricus kollari | reverse complement strand
TTTAACTTCTGATTTAAGAAGTGTTCTGTTTATAACAAAAATGTAATCGTTCAATTTGTAATATTTCTAGCTTAAAATTGCTTAAAATGATTTGCAGCTCAGTTTTTATTACTTCAAATAGACACATTTTTCGCTTTACAGTTATAATTTTTTATTTTCATTGATCGTGAAAAATTTTAGCAAACCGGGGAAAACCGGGAATTTTTTTCTGTGATTAAAACGGCCACGCTGATTTTCAAATTTAAAAAAATGAACTAAAATTATACATTGTAAACAAATTTAATTAATTTTAATGAATTCATTTAAAATTTTGCTTTTCGGCATAACTATTTTCATGAAATTTAGCTTAAGATTTAAGACGAAAAGGGAATTTTCATTATACTTGTTTTTAAATTAAACATGAACTAAAGTTATTTTAAGCTAAAAAATAAACGTTGTTAAAAATGATTTATAAAATCTAGGAAAATATTTTATTGTTAATTATAACTAGTTTTGGAAAAGGACTCGAGGTGAACTTTTGAAATAATTATTTCACAATTTTCTTTGTTTATTTAACAATAGTTTTTAGGGTTTAATGTTTTTCTCTCTCACTTTAGGTAAAAGTTGCAACTATTATTTAATGCTAATGCTGTAGGGCTTATTTTATTCCTTAAAATATTCTCTGCAAAATCTCATTTGTACGTTTTTATTGAAAAACTTTTATTTGGCAATACATCATTTGTTTATTAAAATATTTGAAAATCCGAAATGAATTTAAATAAATAAAGTAAATATTATATTATATAATATAATAAAAAATATTATAAAATTTAGACTATTTTCTTTTCGGATATTTAAAAATTACACAAATAATTATATGTCTGATTTAATTGCGCATGAATAATAATTTGTTGTAGTTAGTAGGAATGCATTGGGATTTACGTCTAAAGGCAGTGAGCTTTACGATTTTCGCAAATTATATGTAACTCAATAGATTTAAAAAATCTTAAAGATCATTATCTTTTACCCATACCTATCAGAAAATTATTTTTATTTAACAAACTTTTTTTTTTAACACTTTCGCCTTGCATTATTTGAATTCTAGGACAACTGCATAGCTGGCGCCACCACAGGGCGACCGTCAACTCTCATGACAATATTTTCCACAGGCCTCCAAGTGCCTCCAAGAAAAGTGGCATAGGGCTGCTATCGCACGTGAATTTTTGTAATTTTCTTTATATTTTTACTAATCCTTGCAAACAGCACATATTTTATGAAACAATAAAAAGACCCTTTTTTATATAATTGTTATTAAATTGATCATTATTGTGGCAATGATTACTTTTTTTCTCATTTCTGAATTTAAATGATCTCAAGTGAGTGAGGTAGAAGTCGTAAATTCTAGATGGCACAAAATTCAAACTAATGATGAATGTATAAAATATTGTCTTTGAAATAAATTATAATTAACAATTGAAATTAGAACGAATTTTGAAAAACTTATTTAGGAAATAAATAAAATTTGAGACTAGAACTGAAATCGATAGAAGTAACAATCATAAATGTGGCATATTTGGACATTTATTTTTGCTATATGAATGAGATAAATTACTTGACGGTGCCCGTTTGAAATTCCCGCTAAATGTTGGATCACTTTCTGATTCACTTTCATCATTTTCTTTGCATATCAATTTAATTTCCTTCAAAGATACATTTTTTCATAAAAATACTAAAAAAAATAATCAGGCCTGGAAGATCAAAAAATGATTTTCTTTTTATCCTTTTTATCAAAAACCGGCATTTTTGACCGGAAACTACGTGAGTGTAAAGAAAATGGCGAATTTCAATGACGCAATACTTCCGGGTACTTCCGGGTTCTTCTCCCTATATATTTTTAGTTTCTTGCAAAGTCCTACACGCCGGCCGCTAATTTTTGCTTTGTAGACCACTAATCAAAGGTTGATAATAAAAAACAGTATTTTAGAGACATGAATGGAATAGTGAGAAACGTCTTGAGGGTAACGGCATTGAAAAATATAGTGTCCCCGACGATCAATGCTACAAAAACCAACAGTCAAATAAGTC
This sequence comes from Andricus kollari, assembly GCA_932074435.1. NCBI lineage: Eukaryota > Metazoa > Arthropoda > Insecta > Hymenoptera > Cynipidae > Andricus > Andricus kollari. The sequence continues at coordinate 16,129 of CAKNWW010089682.1, read as the reverse complement.
GAATGCTGTGGAACATGTGCAATCGGCCTGAGCACAATGGTCCTAGCCTAACAACACGAGTTATCAAAGTTCACAATGAACTTTGTGAATGCGGAGGTTGCCGGGCAGCACACACGAAAGGTATAGGTTATCTTCTTTTAATAATACAGGTTTCAAGACTTGATACTGTGCAAAAAGTTGAAATTGTTTATAAAACGTGAATTATTTACCGCAAGAATCCAAAGTGTTGAGTACAGTTGGCATGTTTCTTTTGTCAAACTGATAATTGCTCTTTGGGAAAACAAAATGTTGTTATATAAAGTATACTTTTTAAAGCAAATAGAAGTATTTTGTTGCAACGTGACAAAAATTGTAAAATTTAAATTTGAACACTAGTAAAAAAGAAGTTTTTAATTTATTTATAATTTTAATCAAATTTCAACAGTTCTAAATTTACTTTCTAAAGTCGGAGATTTTAAATATTCTATAATTGTGATTTTTACAGCCGAGAAAGAATTAGTGGAATTCCTTGCAGAGGAAATCGTAGCAGAGAAGAAAGCACAGAAACTAAAGACAATTCCTACAGAACTCGAAGGGTTCAAAGTATCTCTCGATGGAGCCGAAGTTAGTCTTGTTAAGAAAGATGGAAATGAAACGTCAGTTTAAATTTCTATTCCTTTTATTTATTTTCTCAATATTCATTAGAAAATCATACCCAATTTATCAAAATTTAAGAACTAGAATTTGAATAATATTGTTCTCTTCATTTTTACAGAATCACAATCTCTTTTAACATCAACCACACAGTTGATGCAGATGCTGAACCAGAAATCGATCCTCAGGACGAAAAACCTGACATCGGGGAAATGAAGAGCAAACCTAACTTCGAAATCGACATAGTCCGAGGAAACCAAACGTTATCGTTTACGTGCTCCTATAACAGCGAACCTGGAGCATCAGGAGCGGACGATAATTACAGTAAAAATAATTTTTGAAAATATATAAAATCAAATTTGGTACCCGTCAAATTGGAATTATTTAAACAGGAGCATCCAAAGTGTTGAGTACAGTTGGCATCTTTTTGTTTGTCAAACTGATAATTGATCTTTGGAAAAGAAAAACGTTGTGATATAAAATCTGCTTCAACTTCTTTAAGTTAAAGTGCTTTTCAGCAACGTAACATAAATTCATAAACTTAAACTCCTTTAATTTATAGTGGCTACTGAACCGGTTAAAACTTTTTCATACCAGAAAATGGTATAGAGTTTTCTCTAAACTTTACGTAGCCACCCTGGAACTAAAAAACTAAATAATTTAAAAGCTTTGTCTAATTACACAAATAGATTTAATGAGCTCCAATTACATTTTTTTAAACCAAATATGTTCCTTTTTCTCAGACGACATTTTCGGAATCGACGAAATTACGCTTTACGAAGGCGAGTACTCAGACAAAATCTACGCCGTCAGTGGAGAAATTATTGATGGCGTGAGTATTATTGATTAAATTTCAAAAAAACTATGCAATCAAAGTTGAAAATTGCGAATGATTTTAAAATTCTATTTTTCAGTACCTTTATGATCTATTGATGAACTACCTCGAAGAGAAGGGAATCTCCAACGAATTCGCTGAAAAAATAATGGGACTGAGCACGTCTTACGAACACACAGCTTATATTAGTTTGCTCGAGGGACTTTCGAAGTTCACCACAGCAAAATAATTCCATTAGTAAGACTTCTACGGTAATAACTTCATCACCTTGTTTCAAACGAGTATAACGTACGCATGGCATGCAGAATACAATTAATAAATAAAAGTTAAACTTATTTTGTTACAGTGAATTATGTTAGGTGCATACTTAGTATCAGATGCTAGATATTGTTTACTTTTTACGTTTAGAAATGTTACACCGATTTTTAAGAACGAACAATAAATCGTGTTTATAAATGAGAATTAGGTCTTCTTCATTAGAACCCAGGACATGCAAATTATTACATCACTTCTTTCAATAGAAAATTAAATTTTATTCAGTATCTTATCACAAGGATTCAATGCAGTACGCTTGTAATCACGCGAATTTACCACCTTACCTTGTACAGATAAACGTCTGCTGAAAAGGACTCAAACTAAAAGTACTAGTATATACAATCTGAATTGCGCAGATAAACAATAAATAACCTAAGGACCTAAAAACGAATAATACAAGTTAAAAAAATGTTAACACGTGATTCTGCTATGCGACTACCACTCAGGAACTCCAAATCTGTCGATTCTCTTCATTTGTGCATCCAAATCCATCTGAACTTTTTTCCTCATGTAGAAAATGGGACAGTCGCGACTGTAAAAAAGATTGAATTTTCAAATATAAAATTACATAAGTATATTTAATTAAAAAAAATAATAATAACCTAGTGCATAAAACTTCCTGATGAAGACTTCCTTGGCACCTCTGACACTCTGTCCACAATCTGCAAAATTTCTCTTCCAACTTTCTGCCTGCTGCAATTTCCTTTTCAAAAAATTCATTTTGTTTTTCCTCACAGAATTTACAAAGCGCTAGTTTTTCTCTGTCTTGTGTTAAAACTGACTTGCAACCGATGCAAGTTTCTTTCTTGCGAGTAAAAGCGACCAAAGCACCAACCCGAGAAGTAGCGATAGTCTTGGTGCGAGTGTGTTCGCCTTTTAAGAGAAGAGATTCTGCTTTGTCTCCAAGAATTGGTTCAAAAATTCGAACCAAGGGCTTCGATAATTGATTCTGTAGGTAGTAATTCGTGTCGATAGGGATGCTGTTTTCTAAAACATAAATGGGATCCTCTGCTTTCTGATAAGCAGGGGTTCCTTTGGGCCCGTTTATGAAAACGTAGGGAACTCGGTCCCCAAGTTTCGGGGCTGTCCCGGCGTCTCTTTTCTTCATTTTGGCTGCTAATTCGACGTGAGCTTGTTTCGCTGTGTATTCGGTTTTCGTTAATTCTTTGGTGACAACAAGCTGGGAAATATCAATTCGATTACAGAGGAGGTCGCTGATTATTTGCTTTGCGTAATCGACTGCGTCGTCCGGGTTTCTGTAAACAAAAATTAAATTATTTAAAGCTTCAAACTAGGCATTTAGATTTCACAGATTTTAACAGTTTCAACAAATTTGGCAAAGATTTCAATGATTTCACTACGATTTCAAAAGATTTAAATCGTTTTGCAAAAGTTTCAAAGGTTTCAAAAGATTTCGCAACGAATTCACAAAGATTTGAACAATTTCACACATATTTCAAAATAATTCAAAGATTTAAAATATTTTTGCAAAGAGTTCAAAATACTGCACTCCCTAACAGCACTGAACGTTTCGCTGGCATATTCGGTAAGTTCCAGGCACGTTCCCGGGACGTGTAAAATATCCACCCCTTTGGAACGTTCAAACAAGGACTTACCGTTATTATTATTATCAATAAATATCGCGTAAACCGTAAGAGATAGGTCAAAATCTATGTCAGTTTATAATATGAATACCATATTATAGTGTAGCATATGTGGTACTCAATACTCAAAAATGACATCCAATTTTACCTATCTCTTACGGTTTACGAGATATTTGATGTTGAAAATAAAAATAACGGTAAGTTCCCTTCAGGTGCCAGTGGAACATTACCAAAGGCGGACATTTTACATGTCCCGGGAACGTTCCGTGCTATTGTGACTGATTTCAAAAGGATTCGTATCTATTTAAAACACTTCACAAATATCTGAATTCATTCACCAAGATTTCAAAAGAATCTAAATATTTCTACTATTTCACAAAGATTTCAAAGGTTTCATAGATTCCAAAACACTTCACAACGTTTTCAAAAGAATTCAAAGATTTAAATGGGTTCACCAAGATTTCGAAAGATTTAAATTGTTTTACAAAAATTTTAAAGGTTTCCAAAGATTTTACAACGACTTCACAGAGATTTGAATGACTCGACAAAGATGTAAATGATTTCAAAAGAATTCAATTATTTCATCAAAATTTCTAAAAAGTCTTTTACAAAGATTTCATAGATTTCAAAAGACGTCACAAAGATTTTGCAAATATTTGAATGATTTCACGAAGATTTCGCAGATTTAAAAGATTTCACTATTATTAATAAAATTCCAAGATTTAATAAAGATTAAAATTACTTCATAAGAATTAAAATGATTTCACCAACATTTCAAAAGATTTAAATTGTTTTGCAAAGATTGCACAGATTCAAATGATTTCACCAAGGTTTCAAAAGATTCAAATTATTTCGTGATGATTTCAAAACACTGATTTCAAAAGATTTCGCAAAAATCTAAAAAAAAATTCAAATATTTCAAAAGAATTCAAAGATTTTACAAATATTTAAATGATTTCGAAAGACTTAACACATTTAAATGATTCTACAAAAATTTCAACGATTTAAAACGAATTAAATGATTTCACCAAGATTTAAAAATATTATAATTGTTTCGCAAAAATTTCAAATATTTCAATGATTTCACCAAGATTTCAAAAGATTTAAATTATTTCGCAAAGGTTTCAAAAGACTACACTGATTTCAACATATTCACGAAGATTAGAATGATTTAACGAAGGTTTCACAAGGATCTCAAAAGAATTCATATATGTTTTTAAAAGAATTAAAAGATTTGAATGACTCTACAAATAAGATTTTAACGATTTAAAAAGAATTCAAAGATTCAATGATTTCACTAAGATTTCAAAAGGTTTAAATTATTTCGCAAAGATTTCAAAGGTTTCAAAAGACTTCACTGATTTCAAAATATTTCCATTTTTTTACAAAGATATCAAAGGTTTCATACATTTCAAAAGAATTCACAAAGATTTCACGAACATGTGAATTATTTCATAAAGGCTTAAAGAGAATTCAATGATTTCACATCGATTTCAAACACTTCACATAGATTTGAATTAATTAACAAATACTTTAAAGGTTTCAAAAAGATTTCAATAGACTTCACTGATTTCAAAATAATTCGAAGACTTCAATGATTTAAAAAAATCAGACTACAATGATTTCACAAAGACTTTAAAGATTTAAAAAGAATTCAAAGATTGCAATGATTTTACCAAGATTTTGAAAGATTTCACAAAGATTTAAAAAGAGTTCACAAAAGTTTTTAAAAAATTCACAAAGATTTAAATGTTTTCACAAAGTTTTCAAGAGAATTCAAATATTTCACAAAGATTTTCGAAGATTTGAATGATTTAACGAAGATTTCACAAGGATTTCAATGATTTCACAAAGTTATCATCAAGAGTTCAAAAGATTAAAATTATTTCGCTAAGATTTCAAAGGTTTTAAAAGATTTCAAATATTCCGCAAATATTTTAAGGAATTTATAAAGATTTCATACATTTCAAAAGACTTTACAAAAACTTCAAAGATTTCAATGATTTCATAAAGATTTCAAATGATTTAAATGATTTTACAAAGATTTAAAAAGAATTAAAAGGTCAATGCTTTAACAAAAATATTAAATATTTCACAGATTTCAATGCTTTTACAAAGATTTCAAAAGATCTCAATAAGGCTTGTACACCAGATTTCAAGAATGGTGAATCCCTTGGAATATTGTAATTATTACCTGTCAATCAGCAACTTTTGCAAGCAGGTGTTCATCATATTCGCAACGAGTGGGCAGTTATCTCTCCTAACAGTTTCCAAGCCCTTGCAGTCCATCTTGTCGTATTTTTCTGGCGTCGTAAAATACAGACCAGCGTAACGTTTCTTATTAATTAAGAGATAAGGATAATAGACCTTTTCGAATTCGAGTTTAATCGGTTTAATGAATTTCGAGGAAACATACTCAGCAGCCTCTCTGCCAAGATCCATCGCTTCTCGAATGTCCGTTACACCAAACTTGACCATCACGGAATCAGTGTCACCGTAAATCACATTCGCGTCGTGCTTGTATCCATTCTTTTTACAATAATGCTCCTCCACCTCGTCCTTTGTCTTCTCGATCATTGTTCTTCCATAAGCAGTCACACTCTGAAAATTGGATTAAAAATTCTCGGGTCGTTTAAAAAAAAAGAAGAAAAAAGAGAAAATAAATGTATAAAATAATCCCTACAGCAGATATTTCTAAGCAGGGTAGTTTTCCCATTTGTGCTCCAGTGAAACCGTAAACAGAATTCGCAGAGACTTTCAAGGCGTACTGTCTTCCGTCCAAGACTTTCTTTTTCAAGGGATCTTCCTCTTTCTTCAACTCTGCTTTCGCGACTTTTCTGGCAGTCAGTAAATTTTCTAGAATTTCGGGAAGGATTCCTTTTCTCACAGGAAATTTAACGAACATTGAATTGTGAGGGGTTCTTGTGATTTGGTCCTCAGGAAGTTGCAATTTATGCTGCGAACTGGGAGTCAGGAGAGTTGTATAACACAAATTGTGGGCCATGATGATGCTTGGATATAGCGAACTGAAATCCAACGTCGCGATTGGATCGTTGTAATATCCGCGCTTTGGCTCTATCACAGTCGCTCCTTCGAACTGTTCGTCCGACCCTTGACCTTGATGAGTTGGGATGAGATATCCTTGTTCTTGAGTCTATAAATAATTGGGAAATTAATACTAGTAATCATTTGAATTCATAATTCTAAAGTGCTAATTACTAGCTATTAACCATACATTCTTACAGGGCTCGGACTCACTTCAGAGACAAAAAATAGTGTCAATAGTAGCATACATTTGGAAAGTAGGAATATAGTGGTATGCATTTTTTTAAATAATAAATGTATGTGTATATAAAACACACAAGCCTCGGATCGACTCGAGTGCTTTCAAAAAAGTCGCATGAAATTTTGAAAAAATTATTTCTTTATGAATACAGAGTAAAAGTTTCAGATAAATAACTTCAATTTGCAACATTATTTTACGAAGAAAATTAGATCAAACGCTATACCTATAGAAGAATACGTAAATTAATGAACAATATGCAGTAACTTGAATTTTCTTCTTTTTGACATAAGATCCTATGGATTTGCAAATTATATTTGTACACATAAAATTAATTGTCAAGCTCGTTGAATTTTTTAAAGTTATAATATTATAAAAATTAAAGAGAACAGTATTGTGAAGAAATTCCATTAAATTATATTGATAATTTTGCATTTCTATTGAATTTCGAAAATATTTTATTTCGTATAGAATTTTATATAAAACCATTTCATTTATTTTCTTATAGCAGGGTTGCTACAAAAATTTAATTTTCATATTCCGGGTCTTTTCCATGTTTTTGACAGCTAATTAAAAAAATTTTAAACTTACGCTAACAGTTCTATTCCAGAAAAATTAAAGAATTTTAAACTTTTCAAGGAAAAGAAAAATATCATTAAAGAAGAAGAATCGTAAAAAATGTAAATAATTAAACTCTGATTTGAACTATTTGCAAAGATAAAGAAAATCTTTGAAAATTAAATCCAATTAAATTAATCAATTTCCTCCAAACATTATACAAATTGTTAAGTGTTTTCAAATCTGAGGCATTTCTACATACTTTGAATTATTAGAAAATGTATTAGCTTACAATTTTACAGGCTTCCATATTAGGGTGTACAATAAAAATATGAATTTTAAAATTGTTCAAACCATACGCCCCGAATTTCTATGCTTCGGTAAAAAATACTGTCACGAAATTTATTTTATTAAAAAAAAATTGATTACAGGTTCCGCTAGGTCGTTTTAGGTCTAAAAATTAATTTTCCTTGTTTTCGATTCTAAAAAAAAAATAGAAATTTAAGCCTAAAAATTCTTTCATATCTTAACATTATTTTTTATTTACTGAGAAATAAGCCCTTAATTTCACGAAATTTTTTTTTTAAAGATATAGGGCTTAGGATACAAAAGTTTGTAATTTTATTACAATTAATGGTCTGCAATTACCCGTAAACATTTTTTGTCCTGGAATAATATGCACAAGATTTCTTCTATAATATAAAGAGACTATTTTTCATAATGAGTAAATTTAAACTATTTATACAAGGTGAGAGAAAAAAATCTTGAATTTCGAAATACTAATTTCTTATAGTTTAAAGATTACTATAGTAGTACTTTAAAATGTATTTTTACCTATCATTTACCTGAAAAAGATATGAAGTGGTTAATTAATGTTGATTTCGATGTAATACTTTGACAACTGTTGATTTTTTGCAATTTGGGATGACTTTAATCGTCTTGTCCGCAAGTTATAAAAGGAACTGCCTTTGTTCATCTTGATCAAAAATACATTTTAAAGTAATATAGGAATTTTAGACTATAAAAACATGTATTTTTTGTGTATTTCGAGATTCAAGATTTTTTTCTTTCACGCGGTATAAATATGTTCAATTTCTTCATGTTGAAAATATTCTCTTTATATTATAGAAGAAATCATGTGCATATTATTCTAGAAAAAAAATATCAAGAGGTCATTTTAAACCAATACTGGTAATAAAATCACAAATTTTTATATTCTAAGCCCCATAATATCTTCAGAAATTTAAGTACTTATTCCTCAATAAATAAAAAACATCGAAAACTAAGAAAATTCATTTTCTGACTTCAAACAGTCTAACGGAACCTCGAAATTTTTTTTTTAATAAAAGAAAATTTATCACAGTATTTTTTTACCAAAAGGAAGAAATGTGGTGACTGGCGTTTTCAAAATTCAGTCACATTTCTATTGGGCACGCTAGCCCAATTATTATTAATTATTCTTCAATGAAATAATTTGCATGCATTTTGAACTTGAGTTGCCTGAATTACTAAATTTTGATAATCTAAAGATTTTTTTCAATTTGACATGATTTCTAGGTTCTAGATTTTTTATTGATTTGTAAATTTAACTAATTTAAAAAAAAAAACAGGAAACTTTGATATTAATAAAAGATGAATACTTCTTATTTAGCATCAAGTTTAGCACTGTTTATGCTTGAAGCCATTAACATTCAAACATGGTTAAATTTGGAACTTACTTATTTTTAAATTGTTCAATTCTAAGATTTTTTTTATTTTGAACGTTTCCAATTTGATATTTTATACTATTGAACGTGATTAAATCAAACTTCTGATTTAAAAACTCCCTCAATTCGATATATGTAATAAAGGCTTTTATTTTAGAAATTAAACTTTGAAACAGTACGAATAAAATACGAGTTGGTTCACTTTTTAAAAATCAAATGTGAAATTATTCGATTTCCGAAGTTTTTGTCTTTGATGTGTTTAACCAATAAGTGTTACCAATTCAAATGGTACGATTTCGAAAGTTTTCTCTGCAAACAGTTGAAAATGTCGTACAATCAGAAACTTAGAAAATAAAGAATAGATCAAATGAAAATATTTTTAATTAATTTCTATTATCCTTTGGGGATATTTTCCGTTATACATTTTTATACTTGAGATTGTAGAGATGTTATTTTAGCCAATCAGCGAAGAAGTTCGAAAATATTTTTAAAGGGAAAGTGAAGCAATAGTGGCATTTTTCATAACAGTGGCAAAATAGTGACATTGTTTAAAAGTGTCAAAATAGTGTCAATGGTGACGTGAGTCCGAGTCCTGTTCTTAATTATAAATTTACCTTTCTCAAGAGTTGAGACACAACTTTAATCTGCTGACCTCTTGTCAATAAAGTAGACAAGGAAACTCCAGTTACTCTTGCCATCTCCATATAGATGATGATGCACATCAACTTGTCTAATAACCTGAGAGGCAAGTAAGCATCCTTTAGGCAATAGACAGCAAGTCGTCGACGAGTTTGTGAGTTTCCTTTCTGCAAATCAGTAATAATACTATGGTGCACGTCCTCTTTCTGTTCCTGCAGAAAGTGGTAACTCACAGCATTCAAGGAATATGATCTCAATTTGTAGTCTCGCACTAAAACCTGAAATATCAATTTCGATATTAATTATCAGAGCTAAACTCAAGTTTGGTTCTAATTTAATCAGGATGTCAAGAAATTCTTAGGAACGAAATTGAAGATCTTCTTCAGGTCATCCAGGTCGCCTTTTAGGTTCGTCAGATATTGAAATAACAGCTTGTTACAAATATGAAAAAATGATTCATTGAATTTTTTATTGGCCAAAATTTGTTAATGAAAGATGAAATATAACTAAACAAATCAAACTGATAAAATAAAGTTCAAGGTTTTAGTTATATTATACCGGTACAATAGGGTGGTTCGCAAAAAAAACGTGATTTTAATTTTAGGCGGCCGTATCGCGACAGTGTTTCTCTAAGTGAAAAAATACTGTCCTAATTTTTTCAGATTTAAAAAAAATTATTTAGAGGTTGCGAGCCTAACATTTACGTAAAAAGTGAGAATTCTGTATTTTTCGATTTTTTAAAAATATGTACATTAGTTTTACACAGTTTTACAGAAATATCTTATGAATACAAACTATAGCTAAAACAAAGACCAGAACTCTCATTTGGTGTTCGATTGGAAAAAAATGATTTTGTACTGGTAAAAGTCATAAAAAGCACGATTTCTTAAGAACAGAGATATATAAGAGCATATTTTTACCTCTAAACATTTTTTAAAAGGATTACCAAAATTCTGGGACTTTCTGCATACAACAGGGAAAAAATATATAATGGAGATGAGACATCAAATTAAAAACCTAGACAACAGAAACAATTTTTTTTTAAATTTCTTTAATAAGGCTTTTAATTGCTTCTCCATGACTAAAATTTAATAAAATAGCATATTGCTATTTTATCAAATTTTAGTGATGAAGAAACCACTAAGTCTTCTTAAAGGAATATTTTGTTTAAAAATATTTTTTTTGTTGCCCAGGTTTAAAATGGTTGACCTCATCTCTATTATATATTTTTTTCCCTGTTGTATGTCAATTTTTACGTAAATTTGATGCTCGCAACCTCTAACAATCTTTTAAAATTCTGAACAAATTAGGAGAGTAGTTTCTAACCCAGAGAAACAAACTGTGGCGATACGGCCGCTAAAAAATAAAAATAAAGTTTTTTGTGATCCACCCTACGGTACACCCCAACAAAATGTTTAGAAATATCAAATTTATGATGGAACTTATAAATAATAACCAACAAATAACGTACTTACATAAATTTTGCTGCAATTAGTCAATTAATTTAGCAGAAATCAAAAAGCTCTTTTAGACATGAGGCACAATATGAAAAGTTGATTTTGAAAAGTAACCATAAATAATTATCTGTACTATTGTATTTTATTATATACTTGAGTAATAGAAATTGTTCACTTTTTATAAATATTAAGAACGCTACTTTGAAGGTTATTTTAAAACTCTATAATATTTTTCAAATTATCAATTAACCGCAACTAATGATGTCTGATCTCAGAATAAAATTTGCAGCCATTTGGTAACAGATTTTAGGTATCTAATTAAGTCACACATTAAAGAAGATGATTAAAACCAAAAAACTGTATGTTAAGAATACAATATTTGAAAATAATTTGTTATTTAGCTAGTACTTTACTCCGTCCGTTTACAGTTCAAACATCCGTTCTATGGGCATGATACGTTCTAATCCAGAAACTGAATTAACATTAACATTTTCAACTAATAATTTGTATGATTTGTAAGTTGAATATCACAAAAAATGTACACGATAATAGTCTTACTATGTTTTAAATATGAAATACTATTTATTCAAGAATTGCAAAGAGTTTACTTGGTGTACTCATGCGCTGAAGCGTTATATAAAAAGTGTATTCCTATGTTAAGCGGAGAAGAATTTAAAAAACTTATACAATTATTCATAATATTAATGTCTGTTTATTGCAATCTATAAAATAATTAGCATAGGCGTACAAAAAGTGCCTTGAAATCTATTCATATATTAAATAATCAGCAAAAGATATAAATTATATCTTAATTTTATTTAAATTAAAAAAAAATTCTTTTTAGTGAGAAGTTTATTTTATACTAGATTAAACATTTTAAATTACTCTTCACATTACAATAAAATAAATGTTCTATAAGCAAAAAATTAATATTCAAGGTTCTCTGGAAAAATTCAAAGAGATTTCCAGGGGGTTTCAGGTCGCTAAATACCCTGAATCTATATACTTTATAGCAAAATTAATCTAGTAAAAGTTAGGCATTAATATATTTACCAATAATAAATCGAAAGGAACTCTTCCTTCAAAATTAACATGCTTGTTTTCTCGACGTCCCATCTGTTTGCTTTGAAGCACTTGATTCCTGATGACTGATTTAATATTCTTTATCCGTCCCAGAAAACTGAAGTCCTTTACTTTCAAGTGCTGGGCTCGATTAATTAGATAAGGGAAATCGAAATTATTGATGTTATAACCAGTAAAAATGTCTGGGTCCAATTGCCTGATGAATTCTGCCCATTTCTTTAAAAAGTAAGATCAAAAATAAATTTGTTAAATTATAACCGTTATATATTTTTGGAATAATTTTTACCTGTAACATTTGTTGTTCGGTTTGGTGACTAAGGACTTGGCATCCAACAATAGGTGCACAGGTGTCCAGGGTAAAAATATTTCGCAGAAAGGGTTCAGCTTCGCCTTGCCTAATCACCATGTTCGCAATCTGGATAACAGGATCGTGATTTGGCTCGGGAAATATTCCTGAAAACAAAATATGTATGTTCTTAAAATTAGTATGCTTTTATAATTTGATCTGACTAGATGTTTGGTAAATCTTACCTTTACGACCAGCGCATTCAATATCGAAACTAAGAATTCTGAACGGAGCGACTTTGGACCACTCGCCTTCGGGTGGGTGAGCCACAAAAGCGTCCCAGGCTACATCAACTTCCAATTGACATCTTGAAGTTATAGGCAACCCGTGATTGTTACGTCCACGCAACTTCCACTTTCCAGGTTTCAATTCGACCCACGAACATCCAACCATATGAGTGTCAACCATAAATCTGTAATGTAATCAAAAGTATTATTAGAGAAATTGAACCTATAGAAGAGTTACTGAACTCAGGATAATTACCTAATGTCAAAATCAATATTGCTTTCGAAGGCCTGATAAGTGTGATTAAAAGCAGAGTAAACTACTTCGTTTTCTAACAATCTTTTACAAGCTGCTATCAATTTCGGCAAGGCGACAGTGATTTTAAGGAACGGCGCCTTTTCCTCCCCTGAATATCCATAAACACTTTGCCTATGGACTAGTTCGACTGCTAAAATTGCCTCCTGAACGTTGTCAGGATTGGATCTCATATCCCTTTTCGTTGCATTGTTAAGAGCCTCCTATTTAGAGAATATATAGTTGACTTCATTATTTTCAGAATATAGTTTTTTTAATGGACAAAAATATTATCCCAGTTTATACCAAGTGAGGGATCCTATTTTTCTCCGTGATATTAAGTATATTATAGTATAATTGGACTTTTTTGTACCTTGAAGGGACCACAGTGATGGTCTGTAAATTTAGGTGGAGCAGTAACAAAAAGATATGGACAAAATCCGTGAACGTGACAACATACAGAGTTGCCTTCTTCCGTGACTCCATACAATCTCATCACTGGGACGGGACCTACTTTACTTCCTGGCATTCCAGCTAGCGGTTGATCTGAAGTTGGAATATAAAAATACAATAACTAAGTCGAATAAGACAACATCTCTCGTATAATGCAATAATACAACAATTATAAATACAACACTAATATCTAAATTAGTCTTGTATGTACTATCTACCCGTGTAGTGATCGACATCTAATTGTTGGAAAGCTAATGAGTCTTTCGCAGGATTTAAAATCGGAGGTGGAGGTCTGCTCCACTTTGCAGAAGTGTTTTCCTGCTCTGGTCCCTATGGAAAACATCATCAAGATACCAAATTATTTAACTATTTAGATATTTTGTTTAAACATTCTAAATTTTTTTATCGAAAATAGTGCAGCTTTGAAAGTGTTTTGAATACTCATTTTGCAAAACGATAAAGGTAAAACGAAAGAAGATTTGGAAAAATTTTTATTCTATTCCCAATTGTTTATAGCAAAAATAAAGATATGTGCGAAAATCATTACTCGATTTAACCTATTATCTTAGAAAGTTCGATTTTTATTGAATGCAGCATTTCTGTTAATTTAAAAAAATAAAAAGCATACCTGTTTTGGAAATTTCCAATCCATTACGGAAAGTAGAAATTAACGAGATATTCTTGAAAAAGATTGCTATTTTTGAATGTATTTGGGCTAATTTTAAATATATTGCACTAAAGGTTTTTGCATAAACATTCAATACTCTACGCAAAAATTATGTTGGTATGCTGACTAAAACCGGGAAATTCAAATACAAGCGAAATGCTTCAATAATTTGTTATGAATAAGAGACTTTTATAAACTTTGAAACAGAAAAATGTAGGATTTAAAAGTTTACTACGGTTATTTAAAAAAATGTTGGACCCCTTGAAGATTGCAGTTAGTTAAAAAAATAAAATTTACTTCTCCTTTCTCCACGACAGGATCAACCAGCATTTCATCGTCAATTCCGTCGAGCATTGACGCCAATTCTGATTCAAATGTGGACGGAGTATCATCATCGTCACTGAAAAAAAAATGTTTATTGAAGATTTTTCATTTTGAAAATGAACTTTAATCGATTTCAATTAATGTTTACGACTATTCTCTTCTCTTAGAGTATTAGCGAGCAAGAATAATAATAAAGTAATTAACCAAATTAGAAATTTTGTTTTAAAATAATCGTGAAATAATCCTCAATGAATTGATCAAAAAGGTTGTTTTTCAAAATTAAATGTGAAACTTATGTGCTGACTTCAGTCAATTCAACAATATTTTATTGGTAAAAAATATAAAAAGTTAATAAACAAAATTGTTAAACAATCCGGAAACATCCGTTTCAATCATTTTTTTTCTTATATTTACCAGTACATATTTACAAAAATTTTACAAAATCGATGAAATAAAAAGGATAAAAAGCAAAGAAATATTAGAGGTTAGAAATTTGAACCTGGTCGTTTTCAAGATTAAAGCAAACATATACTCACCCGGCTTTAACTTTTTTCGCCGGAGGGCCCGTAAAACTTTTCCTATTCATGATTCTTTCACTCAAACTGCAATCACTTTTACAAAATATCACAAATATTCACAAGTTTTTCTTTCCTCGAGTTGAGCAATCCAACGAAATAACCGGGAAATATCCTCAAGTTGGAGGAGTTTGGCGGGAACACGGTGACACCAAAGAATTATTTATTTTTGTCCTTTTTGCAGACAATCGTTAAGGTAGATTTTCATGGCACAGAATAACAATTTCTATGATCCAATCGAAAATGAGGAAAATTTTGCAAAAACAAATCGAAAAGTGTAGTAAATGGGAAAATTGAACAATTTGCAAATTTGCCTTTCGTGAGGTGTTGAGTTGTCGTTTTGTTGTACTGTACTCGGTTGTGTCCCGTCATGTAATGTTGATGGTGGCTGTATTAGGTTAGGTTTGGTTAGATTCTGTAAAGATCGTATTCAGTGAAATTCGCGTCTCTGTAGAATTTTATATCAATTTTGTAGAATTTGATAGAATTTGTAGATTTCCTCGAGAGGCAAATTATGGAAGAATTAGCGCAGCATCTAACGAAAATCAAAGTGCCTAAAAGAGGTGATAAAATTTACAAGGACGAGTGTGTTTACTCGTTTGATACTCCCGTAAGTATTTTGCTTTTAATTCGCCAAATTAATTTCGGAATTTCTTTTTATGGAAAATAATCAACGTGTTCGTTTGTTTTTATCAGGAAAGTTCTACTGGCTTGTATGTCAGTCTCTCGTCGTTTTTTGGCATCGGCCAGGATCACGTTGAACGATATTTTCGCAAGACTGAGAATGCTGTTTTTCTTCATATCTTAAAGACTAAGAAAGAGGTAGGAAATTTTTATAATAAATTGAATTTTTAGGGACAAAAAAACCCAAATGAGTTTTTTTTTTAATCCTTTAATTGAGATGTATGATATTTAGTGTTGACTTAGAAGCAATCAAGCTTGTAAAATAACTTCAAAAATTTCAACAGGAATTTCACATTGATTATGCAAATTGTTGTAAATGTTCAATATAAATACACTTTTTCGGAGATGAGTTCCAAAATTATAGACAAATTTTGATTGCAGATTTTTTTTCTAAATAGGGGCATTTCATGTGAAGCAAAACAAAATTAGAAACGTAAGAAACAAATTT
>CAKNWW010089676.1:0-10955 GCA_932074435.1 Andricus kollari | reverse complement strand
AAAAATTGCAGTCAATGTAAATTTAGTCGTGTCACATAAAGTTTTTGGGATATATTTTTTTATAATAATTTAATTCTAATTAGCATTTTGTTCCTCGTTGCATAAGTCTTAAGACTTTTCAATATTTTTTTTATTGCGCACTATAGTTTTTAAATATATTTCGCATATTTTATAACTACATATTGTATACACTATATATAGGGTGTCCAAAAAGTAACGAAACACCTCAATAATTTTCCAGGTAAAATATTTTTCAAAAATGTCAAGGTCATTCTTGAAGTAACTTTTAACAAGGAATCCAGTGGTGACCTTGAATCGGACGTTGACCTTGACCTTCAAGGTTATTTCAAGGTCAACTTTGTTTTTTCAATTGGGAACCCCTTATTGTTGACAACGGCAGTCGAAAGAGCAGAAAATTTTGCGTCCAAACATAAACTCAGGTCATGGGTCTAGGATGACCTTGAACTTCAGCTGAAGGTTATTAGGCTTGACCCAGGTATGGGGCGGGTCCAATCTGTACCGCTTCGCCTCAGGTGTTTCCGAAAAACGTCGAGGTCATTCTTGAAGTAACTTTAATGAGGAATCCTGTGATGACCTTTAATTTGACCTTCAAATAGACCTTCAAGATCAAACACAAAATTTTTTAAGTAAAAAAATTGAAAAAATTAATAAAAAATCAAATTAAAAAAATGAAGAAAAAAAATGTGCGTATTGAATGTTAGTTATGCTAGAATCATACCCACGAATAATAAAAAATTCGACCAAAGTATAGTTTCAACTTTCTTCACAAAAAATTTGATAAAATAATGAATACATCAATTTTTAATTTGATTTTTTTTCAATTTTTTTACATAGAAAATTTTGTTTTTGACCTTGAAGCTCAATTTGATGGTCAAATTAAAGGTAACCACAGGATTCCTTGTTAAAAGTTACTCCAAGAATGACCTCGACGTTTTTCGTAAACACCTGAGTCGAAGCAGTAAAGATTGGACCCGCCTCATAACTGGGTCAAGCCTAATATCCTTCAGCTGAAGTTCAAGGTCATCGTTGACCCATGACCTGAGTTTATGTTTAGACGCAAAATTTTCTGCTCTTTCGATTGCCTTTGTCAAAAATAGGGGTTCCCAATTGGAAAACCAAAGTTGACCTTAAAATAACCTTGAATGTCAAGGTCAAATTCAAGGTCATCACTGGATTCCTTGTTAAAAGTTACTTCAAGAATGACCACGAAGTTTTTCGTAAACACCTGAGCCGCAGCAGTATAGATTGGACCGGCCCTATACCTGGGTCAAGCCTAATAACCTTCAGCTGAAGTTCAAGGACACCCTTGACCCACGACCTGAGTACATTTTTGGACGTAAAATTTCACGTTCTTTCGATTGCCGTTGTCGCAAATAGGTGTTCCCGCTTGAAAAAACAAAGTTGACCTTGAAATAACCTTGAAGGTCAAGCTCAACGTCAGATTCAAGGTCACTAATGAATTCCTTGTTAAAAGTTACTTCAAGAATGACCTTGACCTTTTTGAAAAATATTTTACCTGGAAAATTATTGAGGTGTTTCGTTACTTTTTGGACACACTGTATATTAAAATATCATATACGTCAAAAATTTCAGTCAATGTAAATACAACTTGAACCTATGTGAAAATGACCCACATATTTTGTTTACATTTATTTATTCGCTGCAAAATGTGTGTGATCGAAATCACAAGGCACATTCATTGTTTCGTTCACTTTGCTCTTATTTGCAGTCTCGAATAAACGTTTCCGCGTGCTGCAAGATTTTTTTGTTGAGTGGAACTGTTTGGGTTCGATTTTTGCGTTATTGGGATGTGCAGCAATCGGGTCAAAGGAAAGCGCACTGGATGTACCGTCGTTATAACGTAATTGCTGAATTTTTTGAAGAAATTTTTCGGTTTTTTGAAGCACCCTAGGAATTGCATCACCCGAATTTTTCGTTGCTACATTGGAGGCCATGTCAATCAACGTTCTTATTTTTAATTGATCACTTTGTTGGCCAACGGCCATACCACGCTGGAAGCACCAGTTCCCGTTAGATCACTGAAGTTAAGCAGTGTTGGGCGCGGTTTGTACTTGGATGGGTGACCGTCTGATACTACTGCGTTGCTGTTGGCGGTCGTGGGTGTGGTGAGCCCATTTACTACAAATCGACCTAAAAAACACTACCCGAATCGAGTAGTGTCACGCTTACCCCTATAGGC
The DNA here is from genome assembly GCA_932074435.1 of Andricus kollari. Lineage (NCBI taxonomy): Eukaryota > Metazoa > Arthropoda > Insecta > Hymenoptera > Cynipidae > Andricus > Andricus kollari. Next base: position 8,734 of record CAKNWW010089676.1, on the reverse strand, counting down.
TCGCCGAAAGGGAAATAGCTTAATGATATACTTACCGAATCTCTGATAGAAGACTGATTTTTTTATGTTTCTACTACGAAGGCTACCTGTTCATTAAAAGACTGATCTCTGCGATTTTCTTTTTCCGTAGATAGTTCAAGGTCTTCGACAGATATTACTTCGCTGTTGACGTTGTCTCTGATGCAGGCATGAATGTGCTTACACATATTTACTCTGATGAAGTTGTCCACACCTGTGCATGTGAATTGGTGGATACATTGAACTATTGATCTTCATGGTGTATGGACCTCTTTTATTATTCAGGGATTGAACTCACCATTCGTTGTCTCTAACGAGAAGAATCATTTAATTGAGAGCTTCAACGCTTTTACGATGACTTTCCGCAATCAATCGCATCCTAAAGCTTGGTGTCTTTTTTGACGCACGAGACATTCTCTCGAACATAATGTCACGTGTTAACTGGAGAAGATGCGCCACAATCATATCCACCCTTCTGTTCTTTTTACCCTTCATGTAGCAATATTTTAATTTTTGGTGGAAGGCTTCCAGGAACATATTTGTATTTAAACCCAGCCTTAGACGATAGCAGTATGCCCATTTCTCTGGACGATTTGTTATAGTGCCGTCTCGTTTCACTGGCTGATTTCAAGAATATTCTGCTGAAATCGAAAGAAAACAGGATAATTTCACTAAATTCTAGAGAATTCTGCCGAATTGAATAGAATTATACACAATTCAAGAATTTTCTACGTAGTTCAAGAAAATTTTACTGAATTTACGAAATATTTATGCGAGAGTCCAAAGAATTCTGCTGATTTTAAGAAAATTTTAATGAATTCAGGAGAATTCTACTAAATTCAAGAAAATTCTGCTCAACTCAAGAGAATTCTGCCGAACGTTAGAGAATTCTGCTGAATTGAAAAGAGTTCTGCCGAACTGAAAAAATGCTACTGAATTCAAGAGAATGATACAAAATTCAAGAGTATTCCACTGAATTCAAAAGAATTTTGCTGAAATCAAAAGAATTCTACAGAATTAGAGAGAATCTTGCTGATTTTAAGAAAATTCTGCTAAATTCAAGAGAATTCTTCAGAACTGAAAAGAATGCTACTGAGTTATAGAAAATTCTACAAAATTCAAGGGAATTTTACAGAATTCATGAGAATGTTGTCTAATTTGGTTGATTGTGGAAGATATATTTTTCAATTTTTGTATCTCGTTGACGTGTGAAGTTACACCAGAGAGTCACAACCGGTCGATGGCACATGGACTGTCGAACGTCTAACGCGTGCTTCTGATTGGTTAATCTTCTATTGTTAATTATTCTTCAATTATTAACTTTAGCAAAAATTTTTATAATTATTTTCGACGCCATTTTCTTGTTAGAATTCAAAAATACAAAAATGTTTTTTGAGTACTGGGACACCCTGTATAAACAATTTTTAGAATACAAAGACAAATCAAATTTTGTAATGGAAACGGTTTATAGATATTTAGAAGTTTTTAAAAGATTCAAACTTAATTATAATCTTAAGAAAAATTTAAAACAATGTTTTAAGATAATAAAAAAATGTCTTGAAGTTCCTGGGAAAATTTAAAACTTTTTTTAAATTAATTTTAAAAGCATATTTAAAAACAAATGTTCATGAATAATTAACAGATGGACAATTATTCTTTTTTAATCGAGTAAGCTTAAGAGATATTTAAAACTTTTAAACAAAAATTAAAAAAAATAATTTAAAATTTGAAAATATTTCATAAATTTAAAACAAATTGTGGATTTCTAAAGATTGCGGACAATTTTTTTGAAGTCTTTCAAGTATTTTGAAAGATTTCGAAAGAATATAAAAATATTATTAAGATTCCTAGGAAAATTAAAAATGGTTTTTTATTTTGAAAATTTAATTTACAAAGAATATTTCAATAGATTGTAAAAGAGTTTTAAAAACTTGAAAAAAGAATCTTGAAGATTGTAAAGCATTTTTTTAATATTTCAGGTTTAAAAAAAAAATTAGAAAAAATTAGAATGAAGTTAAACGATATTTAGAAGTTTTGAATACATTTTAAAAATAATATAAAATTTGAACAGATTCCAAAAATTTGAAACAAAATGTAGATTTTTGTAGCTTGTGAAATACAATTTTGAAAAAAAAATCCCGAATAATAAAATCCCCAACAGTTTATAATATATTATCGGATTTGAAAATTCCTGACAGAAAATTGGTGAATTATAAAATATCCGAACTTGAAAATGCACAAATTTAAACAATTAACAAAATTGTTTTTAGTTGATATTAGTTATTTATTAAAAATAATATAATGAAATATTTTTGTGAAAGAAATATTTTTTAATGTTAAAAGTTTTTAAAAATTATTGTTTAATTTGAAAATAATAATTTGAAAAAATATATATTTCTAGATGAAAAATTGCACAGAATTTAAAAAAAATTAAAATAAAATGTTCCAAAAATCGAATTGTTAGTTTAAAAAAAAATCACTTCGAGATAAATCAGGGCTGAATTGAATCCTGCAAATTTTGTTCGGAAAATGTTATTAGGTTATTAGGTTCGAGACGTTCACTGATTTATCGCAAAATATCAACCCCTTTTCATCCAGAAATATATATTTTTTCAATTATTGTTATTTTAAATTCAAACAATAATTTTCTTAAACATCAAGGAATTAATAATTAATTTCTTTAATAAAAATATTTGATTATTGTATTTTTAATGAGTAACTAATATTTATTTAAAACAAAACAATTTTTTAATTGCTTAAATTCGGGAATTTTCTAGTTTGGATATTTTATAATTCGGCAATTTTCTTTCGGAAATATTATTATTTGTTAATTTCACCAACGTTATAATTTCGAGAATTTTCTATTTCGAACATTTTCTTTTTCGGGAACAATATTATAAATGAGCATAAATTCCCTACTCTTTGATAAAATATATTAATATTATAGGTCAATCGATTTGTCTCGAACCAGGGAATCTTTTATATTCTTGCATCAACTTTAAATTATGTAATTGAAAAAAGTTTTACTATAAAAGACCGATTTTTAATATATTATGAAGTGCTAAAAAAATACAATTAATATTTGTAGAAATCCTTCCGTCAGTTTGAAGATATTAGTGGTGAAAATAAGCCCTCCAACTTTCATCAATTTATCTGCAACCGTTTTCAAATTATCGTGTTCACAAAAAAGTGTGACATCTACATACACATCCACACACATCCGGACAATTGCATATAACATTGTACCAGAAATTTTTAAATTGAGGAACGTTTAATTAAATGAATGATAAAAATTTCGAAAATGGTTTCCATTACAAAGCTTCCTCTATGAGGAAGCAAAACTGCTCGGTTTTAAATAATAATCGTTAAAAATTGCAAAATTATAGATTAAAGACTATTATATGTTTTAATAACGATTATTTACAAATGATGAAAATGGAAAAATTCCAGATTGAAATTTGTAATAGTGAACAATTTTAAGTTAGGAGCATTTACAGATGAAAAAAATGTGAACCTAAATGTTATTGTACAAGTTTCATTTAAAAATCTTTATAGTTCAATAATTTTAAATTGAAAATTATAATAATTTCATCATTTTACTTTATTAATTTATAAATTACACAATTTGAAATTATAGTAGCAAGTGAAATTGAATAATCATGAAATGAACCTATTCAACTTTTTTAACTGTAATAGGGACTGTGATGACTGTTACAAATAATGTTTACAGCTTGTGACCTGATGCAACACACACACATATATATATATATATATATACAGGGTGTCCAAGTATTTAAAACACATATTTATATTTCCTGATTCCTTGTGAAAAACTAAATAGAAAATGATCAATAAAAAAATTTGATTAAATTCATAATTACCTAGTAATTAGCAATTCAAGATTAACCAATCAAAAAAATGAGTTAGATAGCCGACAGTCCATGTGCCATCGATGAGAGTGGGTGAGAATACAAGTTCAGATCGTATAATTTCTTCTCCGTTTGTTTTTGTAGGAGGTTTTGACTCTTTGGTGCAACTTCACACTTGAACGAGATTCAAAAATTAAAATGTATCTCTTTCGTAGCAATCAAATTAGAAAAAATTGCTCAAAGAGTTCATTATCTTACTTAAAATGCATGCGTTGGTTGAAATCTGTAGAACCCTCCTGAATTCTTAACATTCTGCAGAACTCTCCCGAGTTCTGTAGCAATAATTACTTTAACAATTTTGAATTACCGTGAACACTTCTGAATACATTGAATTATTTGGAATGTCAAGACTTTTGAATACTGAGTGTATAAACTGTCGGTACCGGTAAAAAAATTATCGGTACAGGTAAAAAAAAAACTTACCGGTACCGACAATTTTTTCACCCATTTTTGAACCGTACCTGAAGTTCAAGGAATTCACGGAATTTAAGCAATTTATGGAATTTGAGGAATTTATGGAATTCAAGGAATTCACGAAATTCATGGATATCATGAAATTCACGGAGTTCATGGAATTTACGGAATTTGTGGAATTCAAGGAATTTATGGAATTTAAGGAATTCATGGAACTCAAGGAATGTATGTAATTCAAAGAATGTATGGAATTCATAAAATATATGTAATTCAAGTAATTCACGGAATTCGTAGAATCCATGGAACTCATGGAATTAATGGAATTAATGAAGTTCAAGTAGGAATCTACAGATTCCTACTTGAATATTGATTGTGTAACACCTTGCTAAATTAGCGTATATCAGAAAAATAGTATCTATCTCTGATCTCTCTGTAGCTCAATTGGTTAGAGCACTTGACCGGAAACCAGTTGATCTGGTGTTCGAATCCCAGTGGAGTGAGAGATCCTTTTTTTCTGAATAAATTTGAATATTAATGAAGTTGATGAAATGCGCGGAATTCACGGAAATCATGGAATTTAGGGAATTTATAAAGTTTACAGAATTCACGAAATTCATGGACTTCTAAGAATTCCGCGAGTTCCATGAATTTCGTGAATTCCATGAATTCCTTGAATCCCCTATATTCCTTGAGTTTCATGAATTCATTAAATTCCATAAATTCCTTGAATCCCCTATATTCCATGAATGCCGTGAATTCCTTGAATTTCATGTGCGGTTCAAAAACCGGTAAAAAATTGTCGGTACCGGTAATTTTTGTGTTACTGGACCGAAATTTTTTTTTACCGGTATTGACAGTGTGAATTCCTCGAATTCTCTGAATTTCGTGAATTCCGTGAATTCCTTGAATTTCATGAATTCTTTTAATTCCAGACATTCCTTGAGTTTCATGGATTCCTTAAAATCCATAAATTCCTTGAATTCCTTGAATTCCGTAAATTCCATGATTTCCGTAAATTCTATGAATTCCGCGAATTCCATGAATTCCTTGCAATTCATGAATTCCTCGAATTCCATGAATTTCAAAATTCATGAATTCCTCGAATTCCATGAATTCCTTGAGTTCCATGAATTCCATGAATTCCGTGCGTTCCATCAATTCCACGAATTCCGTGAATTCCTTGAATTTCATGAATTCCGTACATTCCTTGAGTTTCATGAATTCCTTAAATTCCATGAATTCCGTGAACTCCGTGAATTTCATGATATCCATGAATTTCCTGAATTCCTTGAGTTCCATGAATTCCTCAAATTTCGTAAATTGCTTTAATTCCGTGAATTCCTTGAATTTCAGGTACGGTTCAAAAACTTTATGGCAAGCAGAAAGATGGTCGTGTAGATCTTGATACACTCTGTTCGAAGTATCGCACTTAGGACACCCTATTTTGGGCATTGTATGATAATTCGGTTTCATCTCATGGACCTCATTCATATGTCTGTACATTGAACTTCTGTTTAGAAAAAAGGAATCGGATTCTTCACACTTCACTCTGCAAAAAAATCATTCTATTCGTTGCTGTTGGTGGTCGTGGGTGTAATGAGCCCGCACTTGTAGTTATTTACTACAAGAAACTATTCAACTAAAAAACACTACCCGAATCGGGTAGTGTTTTTACACTACCCTAGAGGCTCGCCGAAAGGGAAATAGCTTAATGATATACATATACATATTATTCTATAAATATTGTAGAAATATCAAGAAATATAAAACTGTCATGATCGATTTTTGAAAAAATTTAAATATTTCTCTTTTAATAATAAAAATTTAAAACAAATAATATACTTTTTAAGTGAATACATTTTTAAAGTAAATACTTGAATTCTAATAATAATTAAATTAAATTAATTTTTAATTAATTAAATAAATATAATATAATATGATATAATAAATAAAATTAAATATGTAAAATCATTAAAATTAAATTCTAAATAAGAATAAATACCTTGCAAAACGCAACTAATTGAAAGTTACAAATATTTTATTGTAAAAGAACATGTTTCTACGCTTTTACATCTTTGAAGTAAATATGGGTTAAGAAATATAGACAGTCTGGGACACTTATAAAATGCGCTGTGAAAAACAGTAGGGCGCCAGTATATAGGGTTCCTCTGGGTTTTTCCTCAGTCCGTCTGCAGTGGAATAAGCTGCATCGCAAATATTATGTTGAAATTGTACGCTTTAGTAGGTGTAAGTTTAATAATCCGTGCAGAGCGAACTTAGTGTATAGATTAAAACTCAAGATATCTATAGGGTCCATGAAACCAAGTTTGTCTATATACTATGCTGTTTTAATAAGAAAAATTATTTAAAATTTAAAATATTGCTATCAATTTCTGTTTTTATTCTTCAACTGAAAATTTAAAAATGTTATCGGTCTTTGTAAAATAGAGGGAATAAAAAAATAGTTTTTGTATCTTGTAAAGGACGTTTGATTGGGCTTTTTTGCATACTGTCTGAAAAATTATAATATTTAACTAATATCAACCCTAGCGGACCCAATGAACGGAGCGGATACGCTACAGCGTATGTTTATAGTATCCACATCGTATCCTCTCCGTATCATGCAATAAAAACTCATTAAAAATGGAAGATGAACATTTAACTTGTTGAAATTCGGATTCTACGTGAAATTTTGCGTTAGAAGGTCACAGAGTAATTGCAATAGTTTTTCTTGCAACGATAAAAACTTGAGAAAAATATAATACTTATCAACAACGTGGGCTGAAGGCGACTTCAAGCGTCCATAATCAAGCATCCATAATCGTTTAAGCAGTAATACTTGAACCATTATGGATGCGTTTGAAGTCGCTTTCAGCCCACGTAGCGTATCCGTTCCGTTCATTCGGTCCGCTAGGGAATTAGTATTACTTTAAATAATATTGCATGAAATATTATTATATATTTGTTCAATTCTTAAAATGTTGGAGAAGGAAATCTTAAAAAGGTACCTAAGTTCTCTATGCGATCAAAATAGTCCCACTCACTTTTTTAGCCATACATTACTTTGTATGTGTACAAAATTTAATTTCCTCCAATAATTCAATCGATTTCTAATTCTTCATTTAAAAAGAGAATAATTATTTACTTTCTACTTACTTTGGAAACAGATATGAATATGATGACTTCTCTGGTACAGATTCTTCTTCCAATGAATGAAACAATTTGATGTTTCATTACAGTTTTACGAGCAGTAAACTGCTTCTCGCATATTTCACATCCACATTTTTTCTTTCTCGTCTCTGGTTCCTTTTGTTTTTGTTTATTGATAAAATTCAATTACCGAGAACATTATTAAAATAAATGTTTTTAGTATGTTTCCAAATTTTATTAGTAAAAATGTGTCTACGGTTCATTTTTTAAGCAAATAGTGGTTGCTCGATCAAGCTGGGATCAATGCCCTTGTTTTATATACATTGCCTGCAAATAACGCAAAACTCACTCGTGATGCCTTTCTTGAATCTTTATCATTCGACCTTGTAAAACCTCTGCTCGTTGAGCGATACTCCAGGAAGGCTTTGCGCATTTCGGTTAGAATGTAAGTTTATCGGAAGAAAATCGAACGTTTCATGCTATAGTAGGCAATAAGCCCGCCAAACGTGCCAGATGTGAGTATTGTTCAATAAAAACTGACAGGAAAACGTGGTACAAATGTATGGCCTGTAGTGTCCCTATGTGCATTGAACAAAATGACTAAAGTATGACCACTTAAACCCCTAATAGCATGGGACGTTCCTGGAAAGTTCCGCGAGCACCGTCGGAACGTTCCAGCGGAACGTTCTAGCTGAACGTTCCCGGGAGGTGTAAATGTCCGCCGGTTAGGAACGTTCCAAACATAAATTACCGTTATTGTTATTATTATCAATAAATATCGCGTAAACCATAAGTGATAGGTCGAAATCGATGTCAGTTTATGATATGGATATCATATTATAGATAGTATATGCGGTACTCAAAACTAATAAATTACATCCAATTTGACCTATCTCTCACGGTTTACGAGATAATTGTTGTTAAAAATAACAATAATGGAAGGTTCCCCTCAGATCTCAATGGAACGTTCCTGGAGCGTTCCATGCTATTAGGGATGCTAATAAAATAACATTTCCCACTCTTCTGGCTGAACTGCGTGTTCTAGAGAAAAAATTAATGCGAAACAAATATTTTACTCTTTCATAAACAACATTTTGTGCCTGTAACACTTTCGCCTAAAACCCATTTTTTTGCCAATAGACCTCTTAAATGTGAGTAAAATAACATTTCCCACTTTTCTAGCTGAACTGCGTGTTTTAGAGAAAAAATGAACAAAAAAAAAA
>CAKNWW010089665.1:0-11178 GCA_932074435.1 Andricus kollari | reverse complement strand
ATATTTTTTTAAAGTTTTTATCGTTGCAAGAAAAAATATTGCAATTACTCCGTGACCTTCTAACGCAAAATTTCACGTAGAATCCGAATTCCAACAAGTTAAATGTTCATCTTCCTTTTTTAATGAGTTTTTCTTCCATGATACGGAAGGGAAACGATGTCGATACTTTAAGGATACGCTGTAGCGTATCCGTTCCGTTCATTCGGTCCGCCAGGGTATAAACAATTATAAATTGTTCAAACAACTATGATTGTTAACTTGCATTATTCACTACTTTACTAAGTAAAAAGTGGATAAAAAGTTAAACTTTTCAGAACAAACCGCAACTATATTGCATTAATAAAGAAGAAGATAGTTATAAACAATAATACCCAGATAACAAGCGTGCGACGCACATTACCCGCACGTCGTGCGGGTAACGCCATGCGACTCATAATATACACAGAATGTGGCTCATATCGCCATCACCAGTGCGATTATCACTTGTGCATATTCAAGAGACAAACTCCAGTGGGCACGAAACCATGAACGTCCCAATGATGTCTTTGTCAGTCCAAACTACGTCTCTAAGACGTTTAATATCGTAAAGATGTCATATAAAAATGTGTTAAAGGCATATAACGTTTTCCGGACATCTTTTGTACATTTATCACCTTATAGGTAGGTATAATTTCAAATTTAATATTAAATCTTTTAAACCTTATTATATTATAATTACTTATTTATATTATGATATTTTGTAACATTTCATTTTCCGTCTCTCTCCATCTTTGCGGTTTCTTTTCTGTTTCTGTGACAAGGGAAAAGTGATTGCGTGCTTTCAGTTTTAAAATCGGAGATATATAATATTCTTTAGCAGGATTGTAAGTTATTCTTTCATTAATTAAAGTATTTTTTTTAAGTGACTTATTATTTAATTTCTACAATAAAAAATTCATATATTTCCCCCATTTTTCCTGTTTTAAATTCTAAGAATTTTTAGGTTATTTTGTTGCATGTCGAAAATAAATTGTTTTTCTACTGTGCGATTCACTTTGTATGTTTTAAAATGTATCTAATTCTGTTTCTATATATTTCCAGTCTTTGTATTGTTTACATTTTTTATTTAGTATAATGACAAAACAAAAATAGTGTTCTTTCAGAGTGAGGTTTGTTCAAGATATGACAACCCCATTATACCAATTAAACAATCTTCTGTCACGGATCCTTTAAGGTTCATTATGTTTATATATTCAAATTATAATAAACGTTATTTATTGCGAAAGCATTATTTTATTTATTTAAAATATTGTAATAAATATTTAGATCATTATTTTAGTATGCTTCGTTAAGTCGCACGAAAGTCTCATTTCACTCTCACGCGTGCATTAACTATCATCCGTGCGAGCGATATGCGTCGCATCTGATGACACATATTTCTGCATCAGTGACTTCAAGCGTAAGGAATAAATCCGCACGCGTGCGAGTAATATGCGTAGTTTAAATTCAAAGTAGTAATAATGGCAAGGTTCACATGTGAATTTAGAATAAACGGATTTAAATCCAAACCATGATTACCATTTCCAAGAAACTATTAGATCAACAACGAAAAATAGTATTTTAAAACTTCTTTACTGACAAAAAGTTCACAAAGAAAGCTTAACCTAGACAAAGATTTTTAATACCAAATTCTCAGTTGCATTTGGCTTCTACACTCAAAATGGCGTCAGCTGGAAAAAAAAATCCAGACACATTTTTCAATCATTACGCGCGACACATATTTCACATAGCATTTAGGTCTAAGTAACCTCAAGAATTTTAAACAAATAAAGAACTCGAAACTCAACTAATCTCATGAAACCTAAAAGAAATCTGGAGAAAAGTAAGAACAGCAACGCCTACCTTAATCCTGGAATCACAGAATCCCTTTATTTTACTTCGATGCCAGTCCGGCAGAAAAAATGGACTCGTCCAAGATAATTGGTTGTTAACGTAATTTTCTCCTCAAACTCTAAACTTACCGATGGTCGACACGAAACTTGTCTCTACGGCGTCCTCTGCCTCGCCAGTCCCTGCCCTCTCGCGCCACAATTCTCGATCCAGTCTGTGCTGCCCTCCCAAGTTGTATTTCTGGAACTCTGGTCGATGGAATTCGGTTTGCCGTTACGGTATGCGGAACGCCGGCCGATGCAATATGGCTGCACCCGTGTATTGACAAGTGTCGAGCCTGGCTACTAGTTATTTTACTAATCCTTGAGACTTGGATTAATATGTAGTGGTTTATTCGACATCCCAATGGGCCCTGTGATAGTTAAGTGACCGCGGGTGCGTGAGAGTGACGTCAACCTGGTGGTAGTGAGATAGTGCGAGTGTGGGATCGTTGGACTTGATGGCAGTGTTTTTCCCTGCCGGATTTTACCAAAAAATGGACTCTGTGATTTCAGAGATCGATGCAGGACATCAGGTCCTCCTTACCTTATGACTCCAGGTACCTAATTTAACTTAATTGATAGTGAAAGGTAACATATAATTCTATTATACAATTCTAACCTAAATATCTCGCTTTGTATCTGTTCTCTAAAAAAAATAAAGTTCTCTCTCACTCCTCACACCCGATGTTATAATAAGATCTTATCTCTAAATTTATTTTCTATTTTAAGCTTGTGCCGGCCATGGGAATAATTACGATCTATTTGTTTATTTCTGAAAAGCTGAGGAAGGATCCATAACGGGTGGTTAGTCACCACGTTACAAAACCCCCTCCCAGACTGAACCGTGGGGTCCCAAGACCAGCAGGCGTCACCAATCCGACCTCCAGATTGTTCATTAAGTTCAAGGGCATAATTGTGTTGAGTGTTCATGTAACCGATTATGATTTAGTGTCATTATAAGGTTACTCGAATAATAATCCTCAAACAAAAAATTAAAGAAATAAAAAAACAAAATAGATGAAATAAAGCTTTGGAAAATAAACCTGAGAATTCCAGGTAACTTGTGATAAAGAAAAGAAATATGATATTAATTAATCTGCTATTTGTCAGATTCAGTATCTCCCTGACAGAAACTGATTGTTGTTCTTTTATATACTCTTGAGTTTACTTATTCTAGTTCTTGTGAAGTCATATAACTCTTTGGATTCGGTCTTGAAGTCTAACTGTACACCCTAGAACTACACGAAAAAGCTTAAACAAAGTAATGTACGTAGAGCTACACGTAAAAAAGCTTACAGCTAACTATGGCCAGACGAGCTACGCTATACTTCCACGAAAATCGCCAATGTCTGATTAAGGCCTGAAGAGCAACACAAAAACAGTTTAAAACTAAGAAACTCAAATCTAATGCACAGAACCTCCCTAATCATCTCTGGGTCGGAGTCGCTTCAGTATGGCGTCCGCCAAGGCCTGAGTGTGAAGGTTGTTCGGTATTCAAACCTCCCCTGTCTCCCGATTGACCACCCGATGTAGACCCAACGTTGCCTCCAGAAAGGGGTACTGTTTGTTGGCGAGGGTTCGCCAATGGCCGAGGTGAGGGCACCGAGGCGGGGTGCTGAGGAGGACGGGTGCCCTGTTCCTGTCGGGAATGAGGGCTCCCATCTCCTAGTCTCCATATAGACGCACACCTCGGACACTGGTTGATCCTAACACCGGGGTTCCCAAAATAAAAACAAAATATCCCCTTCTGGAAAAAACAGTGGTTGAAGTCGTGTCCCACCCGGTGTCAATTCCAACAGGTATGATCCGGTGGGCAGATCAAGGGTGCACAAAGGTCCCTTTTATACATCCGATGGGCAGCAGGAGAGCAGAGTTCTGGCTGTTGGTTCTGGGTCCACCCCTGGGTTGGCATTGGATTACTCGCTGGATTCGGAGCCGGCCCAGGGCCTTGGCCCAGAAACAAGCCTGGATTGGTCGACAAAGTCGAGGGGCCACCGCCTTGCGCAGCCGATGTTGGACTCGGGACCTGGGGCAACCTGGGGAAAGTCGAACCTCGCTGAAGACGGCGGCCACTCTGGCTTTCCACTCTCATCAGGCAACGACATGCTGGGACACTCCGATGCAATAGATGTTGTCCGAGCAGGAGGCGGGAGCAGCCCGAGCAAGGCTGAGACTTCAGCATCGATGCTCGCAATTCCCACCGAGAGATTCCGATCTCCACCTTCGGCTTCGAGATGGGGGAGGATTTAGAGGGCGCCCTAATTTCTTCCAAGTCGCCTGCTTCGGCGGGGCCCCTCCTTCTCCGTCTTTTCGGCTTCGGGTGGGACGAAGGCCTCGGTATGGCTCCTTTGGAGCTTCCCGGGTCTTCCTGGACCACGGCGACGGACGAGTTGCGCGATCGGGACACCGAGGCTGTTGTCCTGTCGAGCCACCTCCGGCTCCTGCCGGACTTTCGGCTCTCTGAAAACCTCCGGCTCCAGCGGAACCTCCGGTTCCGGTTGGATTACGGGTTACAGATGAACCACCGGTTCCGTTAGAACTTCCCGCTCCGGCTGAACCTCGGGTTCCGGTTGAACCTCCGGCTCCGGCAGAACCTCCGGTTCCAGAACCATCGGTTCGCGCTCTTGGCGAAGCAAGGGGGCTTGGTTGACGGCGCGAAGTCTCCTGAAGTATAGACGACAGGAGTGGCCCCGATGCCTTCGGATCTCCTGCACCGTCTCCGGGCGATACTTCGTGATCTTCTTCCTCATCTTCACTCTGCGAAAAAGGACCTTTGTTAATTAAGTTCGGATCAATCGACCTGTAGTGTTTTAAATCTTTAATATGAGCTTTCTTGATTATTCCGGACTCATATTGGATTTCATAAACTACCGGTGATATTACTTTTATAACCTTGAACGGACCGGCATATTTCGGGGATAACTTTTTCGCGACATAATCTATAGCTGAAGATAAAGTATGAGTCCTGCGCCACACAACATCACCTACTTGCTAGCGAATATCTCGTCTCCTGCGATTATAATACTTCGCCTGACGATCGGACGCCATATCCAAGTGATGTGCGACTAGGTCTCTAAGGGCTGGAAAACGCTTAATCCTACATTCCCAATCCTCTACAACTAACGGCACAATATCGGGGGCTCCCTCCTCCTGTCTTCTCAATGACTTTGCCAGTCTAGGCTCTCTGCCATAATTTAAGAGCGCTGGCGACACCCGAGTAGAACTATGTACGGCCGTGTTGTACGCGAGCCGAAATCTGGCAGGTGTTTATCCCACCTCCGATGATCGCCTTCTACAAAGGTTGATATAATCGTTTTTGCATTTGAAATTAACTTGATCACAAACTCGGTGCCATTATCAGTGAACAGGATCTCGGGGTTTCCCTATCTAAAAATGACTGTTTCCTCTTACCACCTCAGAGTCCAGCTCAAACATGCGCGACAGAGCGTCTGGTACGTGGTGAAAGGAACCTTTTCTGTGTTTAATCTCGAAATCGTGTTGTAACAGCTTAAGGGCCCATCCGTGATCACTACGAAGTGATAGCCCTCCAAATAAGGTCTAAACTTTTCGACCGCCCATACCACCGCTAAGCATTCTTGCTTCGTAACGGTGTAGTTTTTCTCGGCGCCTTGCATGTATCGACTAGCGAAGGCTATGACGTGTTCCACGCTATCTTGGATTTTGGTGAGGACGGACCCCAGACCCGTACTACTTGAGTCCGTTTGTAAATAAAACGGCAAACTGAAATCTGGTCTAGATAACGTGGGAGCGAAGATTAATGCGGATTTCAATTCTTGAAAGGCCTTTTCATGGTCTTCCCCCCCACTCGAACCTTCGATTTTTCTTTAATAATCGATGGAGTGGTTCTGCCTTCTGAGCGAAATTCTTTATGAATCGCCTATACCACGATACCATACCCAGAAATCGTCTAAGTTTGCGCACAGTAGTAGCAGCCGGATAGGATGTCATTGGCTCGACCTTTTCCAAGTCAGGGCGCATTCCCGTTTTATCTACCAAATATCCGAAATCTCGTACTTGACTACAACTGAATTCGCTTTTATCGGGATTGACCTAAGTCCGCCATTGAGGATCACATCTAAGACTTTCTCCAACCAATGCATGTGTTCTTCAAAGGTTTCATTGACTACAATAATGTCGTCCATGTACGAAAATGCATGGGGCTCAAATTCCGGTGTTATCAGTCGATCCAACAATCGCTGGAACGTCGCTGGAGCTGCCAATAGCCCGAATGGCTTCCGATTGTAATGATAGAGCCCCTTGCCTGGTACTGGGAAAGCAGTGAATTCCTTACATTCATCGGAGAGAGGAATCTGATGGAATGCCGGACTAAGGTCAATCGCCGACAGGCTACCTGATCATTGCCACTGGGTTACACCATTCGCTTTTACTAGGACCAATTATTCCCTCAGCCAACCTTTTGAGCCGATTCTCTTAATTATTCTTCAACCGGAAGAGAAAGGCGCCGATAAGATTGCCTGATGGGAGCATGTCCTTGAATATCGATATGGTGTTCCACCATGTGGGTGGCAGGAAGCTTGGCTGGCACAGGAGGAATTTTTCTTCTGACAAAATCCTCTAAGTACTTAGCCTCCGAAGGCTTTAATTCCTTTATGCCTGCACAGGCCTGTACGGCTTCGTTTGACAAAGAATTATTAGCAACCTCCAGACGATTATCCGATATTTCCGACGGTATGTTCACTTGAGAACCTATTTCCTGTCCTTGATACGTTCTCCAAATACCATTTCCTATTCTCAAAATGCAGGGCTTAAATCTAACATCAAAATCGAACAATTCCGCAAAATCGTGACCGAATAAAACTTCGCAATCAAACGTAGGTGCGAAACGGACCTGCAAACATTTGCTTAAACCTAAAAACTTAAGAGGTAAAATGGCTTGTCCGGCAATTTCCTCGATCACGCCTTTAGGGTACATGATACCCGGACGTGGTTGATCTGCTAATTTCTCAATCAAACTCAAAAATTTCCCAAAGGCCGGCTTACCTATGTAGGTGCAGCAGGGGGAGTGATCGGACCCTAGAGTCGCTCACCCCTGTACGTTTCCCGACCTGGGTCCCGAACATCCGCTACAGTTCGTAGAAATTTGGCCGGGTTGGCCACAGCTGTGGCAGAGAACCTTTTTAGGTTTGGAGCAGGCACGAAAAAGGTGTCCTTGCCCATTGCAATTCCAACAACAGCCGCGCTCTCCTCTTGAAGTGCCACCAGCGGTAGTGCACATTAAGGGGGCTGGCGCTTGAGGATTCGCACTTCTCGCATTTGGGGCCACCGCAGCAGTCGACAAATTCGACGCTTCAACAGTGTGGGTACCCACTGAAGGATAACAAAAATTAGCTGGCATCATTTGTGCCTGAGGAAAGCTGGGATAAAAGCCGTAATTTACGTAAGGTAGGATAAGCGCCAAAAGTAGGAGGTGTACCAAACACATGTGGTACCGTAGAAGTATGTACTTCTGGAGGGCTTAGTATAGTACACGCATTTTTCGAAGTATTGTTTGGATTAGGGTTATTCGGTGGGTTATTCAGTCGGTTTTCGTTTTTATTATCGTGGGATTTTTCTCGGCCTCTACTACCTCGCTTTTAATTATTTCCGCTCGCCGCGTTGTTCGGTTTGTCCGAGCTTGTAGATTAATTTTCGGTGGCAGCTACCCCTTCTGACTTTCCGGCATTATTACGGTAGGCAAATTCGAATAGAACACTATCTTGCGTAGGTGGAGGGGGTATATACGCTTTGCATATCATCTTAGACGCCTCGAACCTTTCGCCAGCATCTTCCAATTCCTCAAAAGAATAACACTCAGTTTTAGGAAGGGCTTCTAAGTATTTCGGATGTATATTATTTATTGGCATCTGCAATTGTTCCCTTTCCGTCATCGGAGGATCATAATGTTGAAAAATTAGGCGAATGTTTAGCAGATAATCTGCAATCCGCTTTTCGCGGTTGAACCTATACCGATGCTGAGCGGGTGGTTTTAATAAAAACGGGAATGCTATAAACAGATCCTCGTCTAATAACGAACTGCCCTTCCTACATTCCTCGATCTGGGTGAAGAATTCCTCCTCACTGCTATCGCGCTTTCCGTTGTGGCTGATATTCCATTTCCGCACAATTGAATGAATATCATCCCTACTTTTCTAACCTATACCTGTCGGCGATCCGCTTACTGGGTAAGGAGAGGACATCTGGATTTCTGCTCGGTCTTCCAGATGTCTGTAGGGAATATTATCCGTGCAAAAGGGATCATCATTGGGCACAAAAGAATCCAAAAATGGATTAGTATTAGGTAAAGTGGCCGTGACATAACTCGCATTCGAATGAGTTTCCTCCTCTCGACGTCTCGAAAAGTTTGGGAAACTCACCGAAGGCAAGTCCTTCTCAAGGCCGCTTGTTGAAGCGCGATCAGCTGTGAATGGAGTCATCCTGATTCCAGTTGACTGGATTACTTCCGGAAAGGATGTTGGGATCATAGTCGAACGACTCGCGGGTGTGTATAAGGGTGCGGTGTGTGTCAGCGGAGAGAACGTAACCACGTTCATCAAGCTACGTGCGAAAGTTGCGCTACCAACAGTCGTTGCTGGTGTGAACAAGGGTTCCCTAACCGCAAACGTGGTGTACTCCCTTTAGAAGCACGTTGGCAGTACGCGCGACGTAGTCATATGATCGCTGAGAGTCGTTGGTGTGACAACATTTGTATCGTTACGTGAAACGTGAAGCCTTTCGATCTCGGCTGTCAAGTCTCGTTCTCCACTCTCTTCCCATGACTGATACATGTGACGGCAATGTTGGTGGAACCTTACTAGTCGCCACCTCATCGCCATGCCATCTCCATCAGTGGATAGGTTGAGATACCCCAACGTTTCCCGCAGTTCCTCTTTAGTCAACGAACCTGCCCAATTTATAATTGAGTATGTTGTTTCCGCCCACAACCTGTCTACTTTAATGGTAGAGTTCTCCATTTTGAAATTTTGAAAGCTGAAAATCCCTACTCTTACTCTGAAATCGCGAATATCCTACCAGAATCGCAAAAATCTCACGGAAGTTCCTAAACTTTAAAAATTCCGAACAATTCCGTACTTCCAGACCCAATTTCGACGATGCTCACGAAATTTTAAAGAGAAATTTCAAACCAATCCCAAATTTCTGTTAAATTCGAAAAAGTCCTGGCAAAATTAGAAATTCACAGCAATTAATAAAAATTCCGTACTAATAGCCCGAATTATTTCCGAAATGTTGTTCTCGAACAATCTCAGATAATAAAAAATCAATCCCGGACTCACTCCCGAAATACCGAACATTCCGTACGAATAGCTAAAATACAAGACATTCCTAACCACATGTCACATATAAATACAGCAGATTATCACATTAACAATACATTGGATAAACAATAAAAGATTTCAATAAAGTCACTGGATATTTTATAATGTTTACAAGGTTCAATAAATGGAACCAACAACAATCAGTTCTTCCAGGTGCGTAATATATTATATTCAGTTTGTAAACATCCATAGTACGTTTGAAGAATCTGGAAATATCCAGTTCTAAGGGCAAGGTAAAATCAAAATGGCCGAGTAAATACTGGTTCGGTCGTTTAAGTTCGAGTTTCTCAACTAAAAAAAAAAAGATTTTAACTTTCTACCAAAAATTGTGTCCCATCTGTGGCTTTTGTAGCCCCACGTTGGGCGCAAAATTTTATAACGAGTTTCCTAGTCTTATGGGACATAAGCTGGGAGCATCGCTACAAAATGGCAGCGACAACGTAGGCACAGAAAATAGTTCAATACCTATGTAAGTTTAAATTCGAAGTAGTAATAATGACAAGGTTGATATGTGAATTTAGAATCAAGGGATTTAAATCCAAACCATGATTAACATTTCCAAGAAACTATTAGATCAACAACGAAAAATAGTATTTTAAAACTTCTTTACCAATTAAAGGTTCAAGAAGAAAGTTTAACCTACACAAAGATTCTTAATACCAAATTCTCAGTTTCATTTGACTTCTACACTCAAAATGGCGTCAGCCGGAAAAAAAAATCTAGACACATTTTTCAATCATTACGCGTGACACATATTTCACATAGCATTTAGGTCTAAGTTACCTCAAAAATTTTAAACAAATAAAGAACTCGAAACTCAACTAATTTAATGAAACCTTAAAGAAATCTGGAGAAAAGTAAGAACAGCAACGCCTACCTCAATCCTGGAATCACAGAATCCCTTTACTTTACTTCGATGCCAGTCCGGCAGAAAAAATGGACTCGTCCAAGATAATTGGTTGACAAAGTAATTTTCTCCTCAAACTCTAAACTTGCCGATGGCCGACACGAAACTGATCTCTCTGGCGTCCTCTGCCTCGCCTGTCCCTTCCCTCTCGCGCCACAATTCTCGGTCCAGTCGGTGCTGCCCTCCCAAGTTGTATTTCTGGGACTCTGGCCGATGGAATTCGGTCCGCCGTTACTGTATGTGGAAGGCCGGCCGCTGTAATATGGCTGCCTCCGTGTGTTGACAAGTGTCGAGCTTGGCATGGCTACTAGTTGTTTTACTAATCCTTGAGACTTGGATTAATATGTAGTGGTTTACTCGACATCCCAATGGACCCTGTGATAGTTAAGTGACCGTGGGTCCGATGCAGGAAGTCAGGTCCTCCTTACCTTATGACTCCAGGTACCTAATTTAATTTAATTAATAGTGTCAGGTTACATACAATTCTATTATACAATTCTAACCTAAATAGCTCGCCTTGTATCTGTTCTGTAAAAAAAATAAAGTTTTCTCTCACTCCTCACAACCGATGTTATAATAAGACCTTATATCTAAAATTATTTTCTATTTTGAGCTTGTACCGGCCATGGGAATAATCACGATCTATTTGTTTATTTCTGAAAAGCTGGGGAAGGATCCATAACGGGTGGTTAGTCACCACGTTACAATGCGCATTAAAAATGAAATGAATTTTTTTGATAATTATCACTAATTTTTTAAAAATATAATATAATTTTCCAATCTAACTTTTCAGGCATCAATTCAGCATTGATGTACTTTAGGAGTATACTTTTGTTTCTTCAAGATTAAAAATTCGAATTTGGATAACGTTTTTTGACTCTTATGAAAAATGGTTGATATTGCGCTGGAACCGAATCGAAAAATGAGTGCGGGCAAAAATGGGTTAGTCCACGCGCTACGGGCAAAAAAAAGTTAAATCTTTAATTATTTTTTACCCGTAGCGCGT
>CAKNWW010089648.1:0-10750 GCA_932074435.1 Andricus kollari | reverse complement strand
AACGACCCTGCATGCAGAAGGGTGGGTTAGGGGGGGGGGGGTAAACAAGGATGGTATACACATGACATGCAAAATGTATAAATTCGCATAGAATTCTGTGTACTCACCGAACCACCCGTAAGGGTGTCGAGCCCGGTTCGTAACACGCGGGATTTCAAAGTCCCTCGACAATTTATTTTTCAATTTCGCGGGTACCGACATAAGCCTAATAACATACCATCTTTTCCCATAACGCGAACTGCTCGTCGAGCCTGCTTGTCAGCTCAAGAAGTCACCCCTTAGGACTATAACCATGAAGGGGTAAACTCCCTTTCTCAAAGTGGCGAATTCCCTCGGGGAATGTCACGTAATCTCGTGAAAACTTTATCGTTTTGAATTTCCATATATTCTTCCATTTACTCAAGACTCTGATTTTATGATTCCGCACATTCATCAGAAGTGGTTTTGAGAGGGAAACACATCTGGTAATCCGCTGGACCGTTCGGTTATCCGAACTAGTAATTTGCGGTAATCCGTTTCATCCAAGTAATTCAGTTTAATACTAGGTAATCCTTCACGTGTAACCTTGGGTAATCTACTTGTGATCCTAGGTAATTCTCCTATAATCGGCAGTAATCCACTTGCAATCCTAGGTAATGCTTTTGTAACCCTTCAAAATCCACGTTAATCCATTTGTAATCCTAGGTAATATATTTGTAATCTGATGGAATCCACTTATAAGGCGGAGTATGTATATCATTAAGCTATTTCCCTTTCGGCGAGCCTCTAGGGGTAAGCGTGACACTACCCGATTCGGGTAGTGTTTTTTAGGTGGATAGTTTCTTGTAGTAAATAACTACAAGTGTGGGCTCACCACACCCACGACCGCCAACAGCAACGCAGTAGTATCAGACGGTCACCCATCCAAGTTTTAATCGCGCCCAACACTGCTTAACTTCAGTGATCTAACGGGAACTGGTGCTTCCAGCGTGGTATGGCCGTTGTTGAGTAATCCATGTAATACAGTGAAATCCTAGGTAATCTACTTCTAATACTGTTTAATCCACTTGTAATCCGAGAAATCCAAATCATCCACTTGTAATACTATGTAATCCACTTATAATTATAGGGGATTCACTTGTAGTTCCAAAAAATGCACTTGCAATCCTTGGTAATATACGTGTAATCCTAAGTAATCCAAATAACTCAAAATAATCCACTTGTAATCCTAGGTAATTTTTCTGTAATCCAATTTTAATCCTGGGTAATCCATTAATGATCCATCTGTGCCCCGAAGTAATCTACTTGTAACCCAAAGTTTATCCACTTATAATCAGGGGTAATCGAAGTACTCCAGTGCAATCCTAGGCAATCCACATATCATTTTAGGTAATTCACTCTTAATCCGGGGTAATCCAAGTAATATACTTGTAATCCTATGTAATTTTCCTGTAAGCCAGACTAATCCACTTATAGTTCCAGTTATTCCACATGTAACCCTGGATAAACCGGGGTAATTCAAGTAATCCACTTTTGATCCTAGGTGATTATCCTGTAACCGACAGTGATCCACTGGTAATCCGCCAAAGTTTACTTGTAATCCTAAGTAATCTACTAGTAATCCACAGGAATCCACTCCGTCAGGCGGAGTAGTCAAAGTTGTGCAGTGCAATCATAGGGAATCCACTTATAATTCTGTGTGATACACTTGTTTACCAGAGCAATGCAAGTAATCCACTTGTAATCCTATGTGATCTCCCTGTAATCACGTGTGATTCACTTGTTATCTCGAACAGTTGACTTGTAATCCTGGGTAATTCAATTGTAAGCTGGAGTAATCCAAGCGATTGTGTGTAATCCTAGACAATCCACTTGCAATTTAATTGTAATACATCTGTAGTCCTAGATAGTCCACTTTTAATCCTAGACAACCCACTTGTTAGTAGTTCAGTAATACAGTGTAATCCTAGGCAATCCACTTATAATGCCGGGTAAACTTCTTCCGCTGGATTGCATTTTTAGTAGTGGTTTCCCCCTTGAGTTGCTTTGATCTTAGGTTCAGAATCAGAACGATCTGAAGTAGTTTGAAATCCTGGAGTTCACTGTCAGGGTTGCTACAAGACCTTGAAAAGTCGTGTAATTTTGAAAAATTGAGTGGAATTTTTGCTAGTTGCACCTGTTTTAAAATCTTAACCATTATTTTAGTACTTTACGAAAAAAAATATATTTCCGAATTCATACGAATTGATGTTTGTAATAATATAAATAATATGTGGGCGTCCGCATGAAAAGTGCCCTTATGGCCGGTTCCAATTTAAGAGATATTCTTTTCTTTTCTAAGTCAGGATCAAAATGATTATTCAGTATAGGTCCTAGCACCATTCCCCACTCAAATCTGAAAATAATCACTTGTCTACACACGAGCTCCGTTCGGCGGTCAGAAAAACACTCTAATTCCGTCTCTGGTCTCCCAATCCCTTAATGAGTTCTGCCCGGTGATTATAGTTGCTTCCCAACCCTTCCATTTTCCTAAGCCTGATGAGAAGAGGAAGAAGGGTTCAGGGATAACCTATCACGCACGGATCAGTCTCAGAGTGCTCTAATATTTTTTAAATAAAATATCAAAACGTTCTCGTACAGAATTGGGAAAAGGTGAAAAAAGGGTGAAAAAAAAGGTGAAAAAAAGGTGAAAAAAGGGAAAATAGGCAAATCTAAGGAATTTTCCATTCAACGATTTTTAAAAGAACAGTTCGTGTTTTTTCGTTGTTTGTAAACTCTATTCCTGTCAACTGTGGTTCCAGAGTGTAAAGGTAGGAGCAAAAAATGTATAAGTTAACCCCTTGTTTCTTGATTGTATACTAAATAAAATATCCTATTAATATCACGCTATTCTGAAATATTTCAAATTCTTAAAATGAAGTATTTGATACATTTTGTCATGCGGAAATTTAGAGAAAAAGATTAATTATAATTTGTAAACTTTGAGATATAATTGAAAGTGGTGATTATAGGCCCTGGAAAGTATCTAGTTTATTTCTTTTATCATTTGCGGATAGCTATTTTAGCGTGATAGTTATTCAGAAAAGGGACTGAGGGACTTGAGGTGACCAACGTGCCGTGGCCGGACGGAACTAGAGTGTCTACCGATGGGCATTTTGATCGCTGGACTTCATCCAGTTATAATACCCTATACGTAAATTCATACCGACCATAATGGCCCTTTTCATACAGACACCCACATATGATTATGGTAATTCCAGAATTTTCAGAAATGTTATATAAGAATTGTTTAGAATTCAAGAATTATTGAAAATCGTTTCACATTTGCATTAATTAATAATTATTCTGCAAGAAATTGTTGGTAAATTAGGCAAAAGTAGTCCTTGAAATACTGGAACTATGTATTTAGACGTGAAAAAATATATTTTCCAACGTAAAATATAGTAGGTTTTAATGAAACAGTGACTCAAGAAAGGTGTCTGAAGTTATGGACAGAAAGGGAGCGTATATGAAAGAAGTAGGATACGATGTACAACGGTTCCTGAAATTCCCATTCTTTATTCCTGCCTTCTCTCACTTCTAATAATCGTAAAATCTCGTCTCCCCAGCTTGAGAATCAAGACTACGGCTCTTCTTGGATGATTTCTTTACATCTCGAAGATATCTTGTTTCATTCCATCCCCTCGTTTTTTTTTCAGTCGTAATGCGTTCGCTTCTGCACGAACCATTCCTGAGGTTCTTACGACCGAAAAGCATGAAAGAATCGAAAGGGAGCGTGTTCGCCATTCCCTGAAATTGGAGGTATCTGTTGAAAGTAGTAGGGAGTTATTATTGTGGGAGGCGTGGATAGGAGCGATTTTCAACACGTCAAATTTAACGTGGAAAAATCACAATGTCATCGTACTCGTTACTGAGATATATGTGCAACCAGAGAGAGAGAGAGAGAGAGAGAGAGCAATTTTTTAGAATTTTATTTGGAAAGTATACTTATATGGAAGAAAATCAAAAAGTGGACAACATTTTGCCTCTGGAATATTATAGGCCTGTGCTTGGAGGAATAATTGTCTTAATTACAGGGTTTCGTTGAACGTATTTTCTCCAATAAGATCGTATATGTCTACTATTTTTACTTTACTCCGTATCAAAATAAGCTCAATTAGATATGATTAAATATCATCCGGTAACATGTTTCTCATTCTATTTGTTCAAAATATCGTTATATTTCCCAAAAAAAGCTCAAACTACAATTACCAGTTTATCTATTTTTTCAGAATAAAGTTGATGAATTGGACACTAAAACTTATTCTTGTTTTAAATTATAGTTAAATAGTTATAATCACTCTTTATACGTTCCTTTAATCGTAATATTTAAATATTTCTAATAAAAATATTAAATGCAACTTTCTCATTAAAAAAAAAAGATTCTGTATAATAGTGTACAATGGTCAGAATTACCTACTAAACTTGCCATTTATGGTAAGAATTACTGCGCTATTTTTTTTTTTGTTTCTTTTGCTCAACACTATAAAAGCCAAGCACAAAGGTGGTTCTATTTTTTCAGATTTCTTTATTTTTCTCCAAAACGTTTGGTTATAAAAAAAAAGACACAGCAGAAGAGTTGCAATTTCCTAGTCCTACAACTTTTGAATAGCACTTTCTTAATACCTTTGGAAACGCAGTTGGAATTTGAGAAAACCCGATTTTTTTTACTTTTATCGACCTATATGGACCATTGGACATTCAAGGACCGAAACGGCACAGTTCAATAATAACTTAATAAGATTGGAAATCGCTTTCATATTTTAATATTCTTAATTTATTCTTCATTCATTACGGTCACGCAGGCATTTCGTCTACTGAACTTACTAGAAATGCGAAAAAACGCAGAATAATGGTGAAATCCGTGTTTAGCCAAATGCTAAGTTACTTTTGAGGGGCGGGGGAGAGGAGGATGACTAGAAGTTGGTAACGTAGTTTATGGACGGTCCCTAAATGTTGTAACATAGTAAAAACTTTGGGTAAGAAACGTTACAGGTAATTGGTCGAACGGGGTAATAACCAGTTCGGTAACTGACTCGACGACTTCTCCGGCGGATTCCGCTAGAGGCAGCACTTTACGGGCTATAACGTGAAATCTTCGCCACCGTCAGTTTACCCCTGCCCCAGCCTCAGTTACCCTGCTGGCTGTTATCCCGTTTGACCCATTACCTGTAACGTTTCTTACACCCAATTTTTTCTGTGAAGAAATTTAGTACCTATGTTGATCTGCAGCAATAATAATAATAAATAATTGTAAAAACAATCAGTAATAATGTAGGCCTGGTTGTGGAGTGTTTAATCAAGACTTCCAAGACAGTTTGAAGATAGGATCGTCACATTTGCATCAGAAACTGGTACACATCACATAGCAAGGCGAGATGAGATGACTTAGCTCTTCTCTCTCCATGCGATTCATTTCTATATCCCTCTCTTTCTGCTGCAATAATAAAGCATGAGTCACGAGAAGGTGTATGTTAATACATCTGCCACATCATGCAAACTTCTCGCCCCGTGGTAAGGAAGTAATAACGTGCAGTGCATTTGCCGCCATGCAAACTTCTTCGGTAATTATGTCGTCGATGACAAAGCCGACAATTAACCGATCTGATGCCTTTCTCGTTGCTCAGCTTTGTGCGATTAATGCTTTGCTTAGAGTTTAGAGTTTAGACTTGAAACTCTCTCCGCAATCCTGTTAGATATTCTACGCCCTTTTTTTCTTGCCTGTCGTCTTAGCCAAGAAGGAAATAACTTTTAACAATGTTTAGCTCACACGAACTATAAGATAAAAGTTTTCAGAAGCGTCCCTCAACCGTTAAGATTTGCTAAGTGGGATCCTGGCACTTAACAACTTAACTGAGATTGGATAATTAAAAGTTTTTTATTCTTTTTTAATGATGGCCCTTTAAATTTGTTTTTACTACGTGCTTTTTTCATGGTGTTTTTTAAATATTTTATTTAAATAAGACAAACCCTGATGCATTTTTTAGGTAATTTTAATTTCATGTGTCTTTCAGATTGCTGTAGGATTCTTTGGGACTGGAAACTAGACTTCGTAGCCGAACGGTAAGTCCTGATATTCACATTATTACCATAGGCAGCGGGTCATCAGTTTCCGGCCTATGGAAAAATCCCCAATTGACGAAAGTTCTCGTTTCTGAAAAGATAATATATAAAAAAGAACACTTATTTGCCTAAATTTCGGCCTATGGAATTCCATACCTCGGAAAATCCGGCCAATGGAATTTCTCCACACAGTCCGTTTAATAACCGTTACTGGTGCATAAAAAGTTTATGTGGATAAATCAGTTATTAGCCCACACTATTTATTCGATTTGAACTTTTTTTTTAATTTAAAGATTTTTTAATTTCGAAAAAATTTGTGTTTGTATTTTCCATAAAAAATTTGGTTAATTTTTTACTTCCAGTCGGTGTGCATAATTAAAAAAAATTATTACGTCATAAACAAATTAATCAACTCAAGTTATTCTTCGGGATTGGCAATGTTTAGCTCCTTCAAATCCAGAGTTTTAGTAAAAAATGATTACAGAGAAAATTATGTTTTAATACGATTAATTAAAAGTAGATGTTATTTGGCAATTGTTCAAACAATTTTCCTAAACAAATTCAGAGTTTAGCTATTTTTCAACGAATTCGATTTATTTTTTTCCGGAATAAAATAAGAATGTCCTTCCGATGATGCTTTGCTATCACACTTTACAAACTTAGAAGAATGATTAATTATTTAAACAATTTTCATTAACAAATTTAGAGTTTCGCCATTTTTCAAAGAATATGCTCTGCTTTTTTACGGAATCAAGAATGTCTTTTCGGTAACTTTTTGCTTCGATACTTTACAAATTTACAAAAACTATTAAGATTTCAATAATTTTCATAAACAAATTTAGAGTTTGGCTATTTTTCAACGAATAGACTCTATTTTTTTACGGATTCAACTAAAAATGTCTTTACGATGACTTTTCGCTATGATACTTTCCAAATTGATAGTAATTATTGATAATTTAAACAATAATTATAATCAAATCCACAGTTTGGCTATTTTTGTCAATTTGGAAAGCATCATAGCGAAAAATCATCGTAAAGACATTTTTAATAAATTTCGTAAAAAAATATAGCCTATTCGTTGAAAAATAGTCGAACTCGGAATTTTTTAATGAAAATCGCTTAAATAATTAGTTATTATTGTAAATTTGCAAATCATCATAGCAATAAGTTATCGCAAATACATTCTTACTTTATTTCGTAAAAAATTGAGCATATTTTTTGAAAAATAGCCAAACTCTGGATTTGTTTATGAAAATTCTTCAAAGAACTAATAATTCTTGTAAATTTGTAAAGTATGATAATAAAAAGTCATTGGAAAGACATTCTTAGATAATTCCGCAAACAATTGAGCATATTATTTGAAAAATAGCGAAACTCTCAATATGTTTATGAAAATTGTTTAAATAATTAATAGGCTGTGTCTAGTCGTCCTGAAAAATTAGGAGAGCTGGAAAAGGGGATTGGATAGTCGTTCCGAAAACTGGGGACGACTAACCAAGCTTATTTAAAATATTCGACTAGTTATCCCGAATTTCGGGTCGACGAGACACTTCGTACAGGGTGCCCAGTCTTCCCATTTTTTTTTTAGTTTCTCCTTTTTTATTGAAATTCCCCTTTTTCCCCTATACTCGAAAAACTCCCCCTTTTCTCTTTAAATATACGATATTTGAAAATACAATATTTGAATTACGCGGGCAATGCTCTGAAATTAGTAAGTGAACCCATGTTTGAATAATAATTACAGCAATTATAGCACTTAAATAAATTATTTATGAATTTTTCCTATTGGTTCAAAACTTATGACGAATTTGTTATATTTACAGCTTTTACTAGTGAAAAATAATAAAAAATTACAAAATTTAAACATACATTTTTTGCTCAATAACAATTTTTTGAAAATGTGCAAAAAGATGTTTTTTTCTTTTATTGAGTCATATGTAGACATTTAAAAAAAAGATGAATATGAAAAAAAAAAAAAAAAAAAAAAAAAAACCAAAGAAACATTTTATGATATTTCTTTTTCGCAAAAAACTATTGTCGTGATTTAGGATTTTTGGGGTTTAATTTTTTTTTTGCGATTTTGGAACATTATATACACCCAGAAAAATATATTTCCCATGAATAAAAAAAAAATAACTTGTTTTTATGGTTCAAGCTGAAGAAATTTCAGGTTCGAATCAGTCCAAAAACAGGTTTTTGTGCATTTTCAAAAATTCTAAATAAGACAAAATTTATTTTTGAATTGTTGAAATTTTAAATGGTAAATTTGAAAAACAGAACAGAAGATATTAACCGATTTCAAAATTTTTTCTTCACTTGTTTTAGATGTCGACCCACAAATTGCTATCACTCCAGCTCAAACGATTCGAATAATTTTAGCATTTTTACTTCGCTCTACTGAAGAGTGTAGTTTTAAATTTACATTGAAAGTATTAATTATAGTAAGAAATAAATGACAAATCTTGGAAAGAAATATTCATGAGAACGATGTTAAAAATATTAAAATTGTGTATTTAAACTTTATTTCCAACGACCTAAGTATATTCAATTTTTAAAAATAAATTCTTGAATGGCAGAAATCATTGAAAAATCATTAAAAATTATTTGAAAATATAAAATTTCTTATAAAAAGTTGTTTGCTCTTTTCGACATGTAAAAATAAATGTTTCATCTTTCCTCTATTTTCCCCTTTTTCTTGAGAAAATTACCCTATTTCCCCGTTTTTGAGCTCCTTTTGCGCTGTGATCCCTGAATCGTAATGAATAATTCTGGTACAATCAATTTGTAGAGTACAGAGCAAAAAGTGTTTAGAAAGACATTCTTCTTTGATTTCGTATAAAAATTGAGTCTATTATCTCACAGTTTTATACCAAAACTCTGGAACTAATCGAGTTAATCATTACCAATTCCGAAGAATCACTTTTGTTCATTAATTTGTTTGTGACGTAATACAATTTGAAAACAAATTATTCTCACCTATTGGAAATTATTTCTGGATATTTTTATCACAGATATAATACCTTGTTTGGTGGACTAAAAAATAAAAAAATGGTACTTCTGAAAGATTGAAAAAATTTCCGTTTTGTTGTTAAATAAAAAATAAACTTTTTAATGAAATGTCCAAACACATGAATCTTTTCAAAATTTAAAAATCTTTCATTTGAAAAAAGCGTCCAAATCAAATGTTCATACTGATGAAAAGGTATTAGTTTTATGTAAAATTTAAAGTCGCCAGTTTTCATGAAATCTCCACGTTTTGACTCCCTGAATGAAAAAAAGGACTTCACGAGTTTGCCTGCATTTTGTTTTTATAAAAAGGTCCCATTTGAATTTAATTTAATTAACAACTCAATTACAATAAACCATTTAGCTATGAGAGAACAATTTTTCTTTAATATTTAAAAATTTACTTCACATTTTTAGAAATATAAGAATGCGTAGCGAACTAACACTGAGAACAAACAAAATGAGGAAAGGGTACTTAATGCTCAGCTTAACTTTTATGTACAACAAAACCAAGTCGTTTTCGCCGAACTCCCATTTACCGGTCCTCGATAAAATTAAAAATAATAGTCGCGGATTTCAAATTGCTTTGTATTTCTTTAAAAAAACATAATAGAACTTTATAATGATTAAAAAAGCCACGAAATTAGAAGAGGTACCGGTGCATCTTTTACTTCTTGCATTTTTAATGATGCCATCAATTTGGAGTTTTGAGTTCTCTTTAAAACTAGTGGAAATCTTTGACTCACACATGTGCCCTTTTATAAATCATACACAATTTTTAATCATTTTCTTACACTCTGTCAAATTATGATTGCCGCGAATCTAGAATAGAAGGAAATCCTCATCTGTGGGTGTTCGCATGAAAAGGGCCCTTATGGCCAGTTCTACTTTAGGAGATATTCGTGTTTTTCTAAGTGAAGGTAAAAATTATTATTTTTGAGTTTGAGTGGGGGGTGATACTGGGACCAAGAGTGAATCATTTGGGACTATAATCGTATCCATATAGTACCCGGAAGTAGGTATATTTCATATTGGAAGAAAAAATATAACATGTGTGCTTATGACACTCGCCAAGTTTAGATGCGTTTTTCTCGAAAAACGATTTTCGAAGTTCCAACTTCAAAAATGCTCCGGTGACTTATTTTTTAAGTTAGAGGGTTTATTTTGTGCCTAAAATTCCGGGAATTTATCCAGCTATATGCCCCTATATAAGTAATTCCAAACCGGCCATAAAGGCCCTCTTCATGCGGATGCCCACATATGCTTCATAAATTTTAAGCTTTTAAAATAGGCTTAAAACATAAAATTTAGGTCGAGTATTCTGTTCCGGCAAAATTTGCCGGATTTTAATTTTCTCGTCCGGCATATTTTGCCGGATTTTAATTTTCTCTTCCGGCACATTTTATCGTGTACTAAATTGAAGTCCAAAGAATTTATTATGAATTCCAAACGATTTATTATTAATTAAACAAAAAAAAATTAATAAAAATAAAAAATAAAAAAAATAATATATAATAATAAATAATAATAATAATAATAATATAATAATAAATAATAAAAAAAATTAAAAAATTAAAAATTAATAAACAATTCTAGATTAATTGCAACGATTTAAAAAATTTATTTTTACAAAAATATGTCGGACAATAGAAAATTAAAGGGA
>CAKNWW010089631.1:0-16498 GCA_932074435.1 Andricus kollari | reverse complement strand
AAGTCGATTGCTAATCATAAACGTGCCTTAACCAACCCCATCTTCTCTGCATAGTGCATACTCTTCTCACACATATTCAGTTTCCGCTCACTTTTCCTTTACTACGGCTGCTTAGCGCGAACTTCCTGAAAGCATCGTAAAGTTTGTGGCGTAGAAGCAAAGAGAGAGTACAACACACTGCAACACGTGTTTCAACATACGAAACTCAAACACGTGCATACTGAGTGCTTCTAATTCTCCACATTATAACTCCTTTAGAACTCATTATTCGCTTTGCTACATATTTATATAACTTTATCCTAGTCTTGCATAAGCATTAGGGTGGTCCAAAAAAATTATTTTTTTGATTTTTTAAAGTCTGACCCCCTCATTTTGTGTCTTTTTGTGAAAAAAAAATTTCCAAATTTTTTGAGATTTAAAAAAACTGTTTAGAGGTAGGGCACGGCCTTTAAAGCATTCCAAAGCGTTAAAAATTCAGTATGAAGCCTGACAAAATTTGTATAAGATTTAATTTACCCCCAACTTTGCCAAAACTCAGACAATACTTTGCATATTTGTATAATCATTTTTTTAATATAATTTGCCACTTTAATTTTTATTTTACTATCATAAAATTCAGGAAAGATACTTAAAAATTACTTTTTAGTGTCTTACGGGGTTAGTGTTGGCAATGTTAGAGGTAAATTTAATTTTTTTAAATTTTGTCAGGCTTTGTACTGCTCACATGGTAGTTTTACATCATCGTTGTAAAGTTTTTACGATTCTTTTTCAAATTTAAGGGCTTACTGAATTTTTAACACTTTGTGGTACTTTAAAGGCCGTGACCTACCTCTAAACATGTTTTTTTAAATCTCAAAAAATTAGGAAATTTGTTTTTCACCAAAAGACACAAAATGCGGGGGTGAGACTTTAAAAAATCAGAAAAATAATTTTCTTGGACCACCCTAGTAAGCATATTCAATTCATATGGAATTCAGTCTCTTATGCGAATCTCAGTGGAAAATTTACCATTGGGCTATGGTTGGCCCAAGCTTGGGATCCAATTATACCAATGGTGGCGCAAGATTGTCTGCTAGTCTTGGGCCATCATTAGCGGAAAGAAAAATAAAGTTACGGTGACAAAATAATTTTGTTCAGCAGTTTTTGTTCGTTTTACACTAATTTGGTAGTTATTACCAAAGATTCGGTTGGGATTATTGAAAAAGTGGATGGTGTGACAAAAGATTTTATCTGTCTCAAATAGAAATTGTTGTTGGATACAGTTTGTTACTTCTACCAAAGAATTTGATACGTGTTTTTGTTCTAAAGTTAATGTTTGAAACTTATCTTTTTCTGTACTAAGTGCGGTAATTTGTCATTGTTAAGAGCAACATTATTCGTTAAAACCATTCTCCAATTGTTTAAACAATTTATTAAAGATTAATTTCATATTTTAATGGAAATGCGATACAAAAATCGGATTTTTTTCTAAAGGTTATGTACGTCACCTATCGTTAAATATTCAAATGCTATACGAATTCTTTCAATAATTGATATTTTTTAAACCATTTTTTATATTAGTCATGAAAAGTCTGTTTTTATCTTATTTCTATTAAAATGTGCCATTAATCTTGAATAGATTGTTTAAACAAGTCTATAATGGTTTCAACAAAATATGTTGCTCTTCAGAATTTATTACTACTTACCGCATTAAGGGGCTAGTCTCATTTCTCAGGCGGAAAATGGAGGTGATTTTTCGGGAATCATAAAAAAAACCATGCGGTCAAATATTTTACAATTTTAAGGATAAATTCAGATATTATTGAAAAGTTAATACACAAATTTCATGAAAAAATATCAACTGTAAGCCGAGTTATACACTCCGATGTCGAGTCATCCAAAAATGAAGTTGTAAATCGGCTGCAGTTGTAGAGGTCTTCAGAATGCCAGTATCTGAAAATTTCTTTCTTCACGTTAAACTAGATGACTTTCCCCGTACTATGAACTACAATCTTTTGAAAATATTGAAAATTAAAAAAATTGCAGCGTTTTAAAAAAAAATTTCAAATTTTCACCAAAAAAACGCTCGTTTTTTGCTCGGCAAATTTATATTTTTTGAAATATCAAAAAGATCCTAGTTTATGGTATGTAAAAACATGTTGCGAATATTCGCGTCAAATTTCAAATCGATTCGTTAATTTTTCTTCGAGCTAGAGTTGCAGCCGTTTTTGAAAATGCAGTTTTGAGAAAAACGCTTTTTAAGTTTTGAAAACTGATTTTTGGTTATAAAATTTAATTTTTCATACTCACAGTTACTCTGGGAAGTTTTTCTCCCAGTAGTATACTATCGAATCAGGCAACAACAAAAAAATCGATTTTTTGAAAGTGAGAAACTAGACTAGCCCCTTAATTACAGAAAAAGATAAATTTCAAATATTTATTTTAGAAAAAATCTGCCGGCTGCGTGGGCATATTCTTTTCGCGCACGACTTGCTTCGCTCGCAAATTTAAACACGCCTTTCGGATCTCGCGCTTCGCGCTCGATAATAGGTTGCCGCGCGCTTTGCGCTTGGACGTATTTAGCCCTCGTGCTTCGCGCTCGATTACTTATTCTTTGCACTTAGGATGCTTGAATGAAATTTGATCAAAAACATCTCTTATAAGATCCCAGTATTTGTGTGCATCTTCATATTCTGAATTTTCGACGTAATTAAGTATAGTTACAGATTAAATTGCTCAAAGCTCTGTATAGGCTTAGAGGTACACATACTCATCGCGACACTCACGCTACGGGCTCGATTTTTGATAGACATTTTAAAATGTTTATTTATTTTCTGAATTACCTTACAATAAAAAGTTACAATTCTTTCTTGAGACATTCTTCTCTATCTCACGTTGTTATGCTGAAAATAGGGTTTTCGTTTTCATATTATTTTTGATGGATAAAATAAAAACTTCTACGAGTCTTCTTTTAGACTTTTTACGTCGTCTTTTTGCGTAATATGGAAAATTTCGATTTTCGCATATCAGCAATTTAAAATAATAAATTAAAAACGAAGTGTTGTGTCAAAAAATGGTTCCAAGAAATGTTGTAGGACTTTTAAAAAGCTACAATTCTTCTCTTAAACTTTTTCACTTATCTATCGTCGTCTGGCTTAAAATGAGAATTTTATAATTATTCATTTTCGATGCATAAAACCTAAAAAATGAGTACTATCGAAAAATAATAAAAATAAAAATTGCAGATATTTTGAAGGGCTTCAATTCCACTTCTATCCTCTTTTCACGTATCTGTTGTCGTTTGGCGTAAAAATGGAATATTCGATTTTTTAATAGCATTTTCGATGGATAAAACCACAACGGTTGGTCAAAGAATGCTGGTCAACGAACTCGTTTTTTCTTTTAGGACCTGAATAAAGTGTGCCAAAGCTCGATTTGATCTGTTCATTTTTTCGAGAGTTGTCGTGTTTACGGACGGACGGACGGCCGGACAGACTGACGCCATCCCCAAAACTTGATTTTCGGCTTCAGTGGGTCTCAAACCGTGGAGATCCGTTGAAAAACTGTGGTATCAAATTTTGAATAATTCTAATACTTTCTCAATCATAAATGATGAGAATGTAAAAAATTGTTTACACAAAAAAAGTTTTTTTTACCAAACACAAATTTATTACATAATGATGTGGTAATATCTGACTGACATAGATATTTAATAATAAGCGATAAAGTTATCCAATTAACAAAATAAATAGTTTTCAACCTCTCTTAAAGAGTAAGTTACAAGTAAATACATTATTTAAACAATGAGTAAATTATTGAAACAAATATTAGTTTTTCTATAAATGACTAATGGTCCAATTAAATTTAAAAAAGGTTTCTTTCAATAAGTTGATAGGTGAAAAAACATTATTAAAACAAATTAAAATTATTAAAACAATTGAAAATAAGTTTAAAAGTGCTCAAAAACACTTCACTTGTCGAATAAAAGTAATTATTGGAAAAAAATGGAGAAACAGTTAATTTCAGTTTTTTGGGGATTTTTGAGGATCGATAAGAGGGTCTAGAGCGTCAAAATACAAAATAAATAAGCGGAAATTATTTGTTGGAGACTTCTCAACAAATTCTAATAATCTCCCACAAGTTAAGCTTGAACCCAGAAACGTGAATCTCATTTTTCCGGAAACAAAAATGTTCCCATGTTAATCTTAATTATCCGGGCACGTCTTAATATTAATCGATTTGGCTTAAACTTGGAGGAATTTTGGTTTAGAAACCTCAAGAAATGGGGGAGGGGTGGCATGCATGAGTTTCCAGCATCAAACGCTCAAAAGAAAATTTGATAGAAAATCTTGAATTTCCGGTCGAGCAACAATGTGAATTCTACCGAGCGTGAATTAGGTAATTTGTCTACAGCGATTGAAATGTCTCAAAATTGAATGAAATTGACTTGGATTTTGTTTTGAAAGTAAACCTGGAAGACCTGCCCTCTTAAAATGAATCCGTGAAATCAGTGTCAGTCGTGCGCATTGTCGTCCATCAGCTGGTTACGTTTGATACTTATCATAATTCACTTTTATGTTAAATGAGAGACGTGTTTTTCGCCTAACTGTGGGAAGGCCCGTCATTCCGTCAACGCGTTGTTCAAAGGGAAACACAAGTGTCCACGAACCTCCCCGCTTTCAAGCGAAAGATATTGTATCCCCTGCTTATTGCAGACAAGCCCAAATATTTCTATATAATACAAACACTAGTACACAATAAAGGTAGTTTTTGACAGTATTAAGCAACACGTGAACTTGCAAAATGCAAAGACACCGGTGCCACGCAAAGACGAGATGACTGAAGGCTTATGGCTTGGCTGCGTGGGACGCTGTTTTAGTTCAGTCACTTACTGGTACACCTAGTCAAAATCGGAAAATCAACGGTTTAC
Organism: Andricus kollari; assembly: GCA_932074435.1. Lineage (NCBI taxonomy): Eukaryota > Metazoa > Arthropoda > Insecta > Hymenoptera > Cynipidae > Andricus > Andricus kollari. The sequence continues at coordinate 11,589 of CAKNWW010089631.1, read as the reverse complement.
CAGTGATGACTCAAAATACTGATTCAAACAGTGGCAATTTCACTGGTTCAGTTTAAGAGACTGGAAAAGTAATGTGTATAGCATTTTGAATCAGTATCCTGTACCAATGCTGGTGTTTAGCACTGCAGAAGTTAAGTATTCATAGTATACTATTTGTAGTATATAGTTATCAATTGTTTGCAACGCTTTGATCGGACTTTAAAAGAAAAATGATGGCACCTTGGGATTTAGTGTGTACTTGTATAGGAGACGTGCGAGCGACAAGGTTTGTCAGGATATTGAACGACAGAGTTATAGGATAGCTGGGGTTGATCGTAACGAAGCGAAGGCATGCGATCTCGTCGCTTCGATACACAGTGGAAACCTATAGGAATACCTACCAACACGCTGGCTTGTATTTCCACGGTACGGCGCGGCGCGGCGTGTATAACACAAGCTAACAAAGGAGATAGCAGTACAAAGATGTGTATCGAGTTCGATCGAAGATATTGCACAGACACTTGAAACGAGCTCGTAGCTCGCCTTAGGTTCGGTGTTTAGGAATCGGTTTGGGGATAGCCGCATCTTAGCGCGCAAAGGGTGGTAGCCTGGCACGAGCTGCTAATGACCCCCCGATTATACGTGTAATGTATTAGGGTTGCCTTGGTTAACCGAATTGGAGGGAGCACATTTGCTTGTTTTGCTTGTTTAATCCTCGTTAAGGTATACAATATACGCACATTTTCACTGATTCCACGTGCCAAGGTTTTCCAAACAATTCTTCATCAATTATGTTTAACTTGACAGAATACGATTCATTATAATCAAAGCAAGCAATGCAATTATTGTTAACGAGATTTATTTTTAAAATTCTCAAGCAGAAATAATAATAAATCGAAAAGTCACCTAAACGCCATCTTTTACGAAACTCTTTTATTGGCTTAAAAATTCTTTCAATTTGAAATACATAACTATAACTCAGTAAAATGATTTGTCATAATAATTGTATGGTTCAATCCAGTTTTCCCCTATCCCAGGATTGACTTTGTGTTTTTTTTTTAAATTCGTAATCTGATTTTTCAGAATGTTTTTTTTTATTTACCATGAATAATTTCAATTTTTACGCAGATGCTGTTTGAATTCCATTGATGATTATTCTAGTAGTTGCCCCGGGGGAAATAATTATACATAGCGGAAAAAATTATGTATAATTTCAGACCTCACACTGGTCCCCCTTGTCCCCTCTTTTCCCCTTTTTAAAAAAATTACACAGTTTCCCCCTGTTTTCAAACAAAAAAACTTACCCGTGTTCATCTTGTTTCGTTTTTCCGCTTTAATGCTGACTGAATGAATAGAACCCGATTGTTGAAAATTCATCTTTTTGGTTGGATAGTTTAATTATTTGGCTTGAAATGCAACTACTTTGTTAAAAATCCATCTTTTTTGGTCGAAAATTCATCGATTTTCTGATAGAAAATTCATCCCTATGGGTTGCAAATTCATCTCTTTGATTAAAAATGTAACTATTTTGTTGAAAATTTATCCTATTCTGGTAGAAAATTTAACTTTGAGGTTGGAAATTCACTTTTTCGTTGAACATTAAACTGCCTGTAGAAAGTTCGTCTCTTTGGGTTATAAATTGAATTCCTTTGGTGGAAATTTCTTCTTTGTCGTTTAAAAATATTTGTTTAGAAATTAACTTTTTGTGGAAAATTCATCTTTTTGGCTTGAAAATTCAATCATTGGATTGAATTTTTTTATCTTTTTTGACTGAAAATTCTTTCTTAGTTGAAAATTGAACTCTTTTGTTGAAGATTAAAGTATTGGTTTGAAAATAAAACTTTTTTGTTGAAAATTTCTTTTGCTTGAAACTTCAACTATTTCTTTGTCAATGCGACTGTTTGGTTGAAAATTATTTTTGTTGAAAATCAAACTAATTGGTACAAATCGCATTTTTAAGGCTTAAAAGTCAAATTTTTTGCCTGAAAACCTTTCTCTTTTGTTGAAAAAGCAATATTTTTGTACTAGAAATCTTAAGAAAATGGTATCTACATTATCTTTTTTTAAAAGAATTTATTCCCCTATTATTCCTCTATTTTCGTGAAAACTCACCCTATTTTCCCTGTTTTGTTAGCATATTGGTCTGCGAAGTCTGTAATTTTCATTGTTTTGCAATTCAATTCAATTCCTCTTCATTGACTCCCAGCAATTACATATAGCCAATTACAGGGTTCATTTTAGCCTATTCTATTATTAAAGATCTATTAAATGAATCGTGACACCAAGTGTGATTACATTGCGATTGACATATAAGTAATATCTGTTATGCGTTTTGTTGAAACATGTTCCCAGTTATACTTTGCCTTATTGACATAAATTTAATTATTAATACAAATTTTTATTTTGGCATTTGCCGAGAAACTCAGAAGAACTTCAAAAATACTTAAATGTAAACAGGGGTTTCGAAATTATTGAAACCAAATAAAATCGCTCACATTTGGTTAATTTTAAACTGTAACAATATCCAAAAAGAAAATTCAAATATCTAAATTAATTAAAAAATTACAGAGGATAGAAACAATGGTCATTATTTGCTCCGATTGGAAAAATATGTCTCGCCTTTCTTCTTGTGGTTTGAACTGGATACGGATATAAATATAAAGAGTAATTAAATCAATCATCACATTTCTTAAATTATCTAGTTCTTATACCACTTTACGCCATTAATAGCTCAATTCGAAAAGGGCCTAGCCGGGTAAGCATGCAAAATTTGCCCCCGCGCGTATTAACTTGAAATTCCTGTCATAGGATCGCATTAATGTGAAATAAAATTTCTCACAATGATAACCCTGAAAATTTATTTTTGGGAGTTTTGAAGGGGGAAAGAAAAATAAAGCCTCCTTTAGCCAGACCGTGGTCCTAGACTGAATTGGTGTGTCATGTAAGTGTATGTGAATGTGTTCATTACCCGAAATCGACCAGCGACCACCGAGCAATAGTCCCGTCGACTAGTGCCTCCCAAGGTAGTCACCTCGACATGTGGAGCCTCTTTTTGGAAGGTAACTGGCTTCTTTTGAAGGGACGTACAGTTTAAGGTGGGTTCCGAACCACCGAAGCCCCGGTAGAAGTACATAGAAAAATTTCCATTGGTATCGACACAGGGATCGAACCCCTGGCCTCCTGCTTGAAAGCCTGACGTGCTATCATCTGAGCCTGTGAAAAAAAGTATTATTTCAGAGCTAATTTCAGGTATTAAAATACGACTCAGAAGAAAAAATCTCCCGTGGTACTAAAATGAGACCATTGGTGCACAGTAAAAAAAAGGATCATTTTTGTTGCAGATCATTTTGCATCACCGATCATTTGACTCTCGAGATCATAATGATCTGTCTATTCGGATCATTTTGATCTGCTTTTAGTGTAATTTGTCAGACTGAATAAAATGGCCGCCAAATTTCGGTGCCGATGTCAGAACGACATAACCTAAAAGTTTTATCTAGCCGCATGCAAGTGACAACTACACTTAACAGCTGATATATTCTAATATCAGTTTTTGTTCATATTTTTACTTTTCAAGTACACTGCACGGTCAGAAACCATAAAAAGCTCGCATATGAGCTCCAGTACTCCAAGAACGGCAGCCAACTTGGTTTGATTTGATACATGATCCCGAATCAGATCACTGTGATCTGAAAAGTCGATCATTCCTTGTGATCGATCAAAATGCTCTTAATTTTGGTATCATTTTTGTTGCATGTCAAAATGATGTTGATTTCGGTATCATTTTGAACAAATTTTTTTACTGTGTGGGAACCCAGATTCATTTGTTTTACATTTAAAATAACAGCATAAACATTCAAATTTGGTATGCTTATTCACCACTCTGATAAAAGGAAATCCGATGATGCAATTAATAATTGAATAATACGTATATAAAATAAACCTTTTCTGTATAGAGATTACATTTTTTCAGCGTATTCATTTTTTATTGTGTCTTGATGTAGACAGCGACAAATGCAGCAAGCAAAATTTGAACGAGGTTCGTAGTGAACGAACGTCGCGGGGTTTTTTTTTTGCCTGATGCAACATCACAAAATTGTTTACACGACGGAATTCAAAACAAGCGTTACTCGCGAGACCGTCTAGTTCTTTGTAGATGCACGAAACCATACGCCGTCAACGTGAGCGTGTAAAAGCGCTCCGGCATAGAAGCAAAAAAAAAGTTTAAAAATCAACGTAAAATTACAAATAAAAAGCCGGAATGAGACACAAGCCGAGACAAGGAGAAAGGATTTGTGCATGTGGTGTATGGTGTCGGTGAAAAATGCTCGGAAAAAATGCATGTGAAAATGTAATCGAATAGATACACAGTTTTGTACAACCACACAATTTACGTTGGAACTCGCTGGACAGAAATATAAGGTGTCTATAGGGAAAATCGTGCGCGGGAAATTCTTTCACCAACGCTTTATGGAAAATTTATTTTTATATTAAGTCAATTTTATTGAATGTTCGCTACGCCTTTCTTTGGAAAAATGTTAGTGTTATTCCTATTTAAAAAAAGGTGTGACGATGTGTCTCGAAAATCTCACAATCATTGCTGTCCAAAACCTGATTCATTACTTGATTCATTACTTGGCTTTTCATTACTTGAAGTTGTTTTATTTTATATCTTAAATTTGAAATTGTGAAAATTAACTTTACAATCTTTTATATTAAGCAAAATCGTAGAAAACCTTCTGTGAATTGAGAAACATTTGTGCATTTTAAATAATTCCGGGTGGGTAACTTAAAACTTAAAAATTATCTAATAAATTACTGAATACATTTTATGTTAGTGATTTTTGCTGGAAAATTTGGTTTAAAGACTTTTGCACAAGAATCATTGGATTTCGAAGAAGAGGTGCAATTCTGAATAATTTTCTGTTATGAAGAAGATGTAAGATTGTGAATAATAGAATTTCGTTTTTTTTCGAATCTTAATATCTTAATGATCAATTTTCTTTTATGTTGTGTTAGTGTTTTTAGTCGGAAACTATTGGTATTTGTAATACAAAAATTCTTAGATTGTAAAGAATATTTACAATGTTTCATTAACTTTAGGTTATGTTTTTGTGTTTCATATTAAATTGGGATTTAAAAAATATAAGATTTAAATTCAATGATTTTGTTTAAAATAATAAAGTTTACAAGCTTGCACAGCTTTGCATTATGGTAGTGTTTTTCTTAAGAAATTGAAACTTTTATTCAAAAATCAATAGATTTAAAAAAAAAAAATTTTTAACAATTTTAAGTTTTTGACATTTTACATCGAAAATTGGTATATTTAAACAAAAGTCATTAGAAATTGAACTTCACAATTTTGTATTATGTTAGTTTTTTACGTCAAAAAATGGTATTTTTAAAATAAAAAAGTCATAAGATTTTCAAGATTATCGTTATTCTTTAAATTATCATTCAGAGTCATTGAATTCACAATTTTGGTATAGGTAATTTTTTGTTTGCTTTGCGTTTTTTTTTACCGGAAATCAGTATTAAATTTACAATTTTGAGCAACTTAAGGTATTACGTTTATGGAAGACCTCTAAAGTGCAATGCATTTTTGAAACATGCATTGACACACTTCATAGAAAAACTTAGTTTCGGTCAAAATCATTTTTTTTAATAATAGTTATTTGTTTTTATGTTTTTTCTTCAATCTTCCGAAACATCGGAATTTTTATCCAATCTTAACCCTCGGGCACTGGCGCGTACTAGGCGAAGTAGATCGCGGGGGGGTGGTATGGGCTGCCGCCCACACGGAACCGACAACTTCTTCCATAATAGGAATGTTTATTTGTAGTTTTGCACAAAAATTAACATACTACCTAATTTAGCATCAAAAATAGCCTCTATAGAAATTGCGGAAACATCGGAAAGCCGCATGGAATGCCACCCGCTAGTGCCCGAGGGCTGATAAACAATAGCTCATTGTGTGCATTCCGACAGTTTCTACAATTCCGTTCGTATGAATATGATTTAAAATTATTTCTTTAGAAACTAAACACTTTAAAAAAATGTGATTTAATAAATCCTAAACAAATGATTTTTAATCAACTTCAACGAACATAATCCCTGATGGTTCTTTCAAAATGCTTTAAAATTATTTGTGTTTTTTTACTGCTGCTATAAACCCTTTTCTAGTTTGAGCTCATGTCAATGGGTCAATAACTAACCTAACCTTCAGGTTAACTTGGTGTTTTTCGTCGTAAATTAGTATTTTTTACACAAGAATGCATGATTGTCTACACAAATATTACTTATTAATTCGGAAGTTAAATTATCAATTTTCATAAATTATCAAAAATATTCTCCTTGCTTTTCTATTATTTTGAATAATAGATATAAAAAAGTTCGTATTATTATTAAGTTTATATTTTAATTTAAAAAATGCATGTGACAAAAAAAATAGTCACGAGCGTAGAGCGCATACTTGAATGAGGTTAATGAGTTAATTTAAAAGCAAAGGGATCTAAGTACCTAAATGCTTTAAACATTAAATAAATGATATTATAAACTGTTTTTCTCTTTAAAAGCCATTACAAATTTTATTATTCTTAGAAAGAAATGAGATGAACCGGGGAAGCGTTTTTGCGAAAACCAAGTGAAGAAAGAAATAATTTTCCTGGTTCTCTAATAATCCAAGGCTGTAAATTGTCTCTGAAATTCTACCGTTTGACTGTCAACCATTAACTCAACTCTGTCACCATTTCGCGATTTGCTCAATTCCATTTATCTCTGTCTCTCTCTTTCTCTCTCTCGCTTGTTGATCAGCCGAAAACATTTTCAGCCGGCGCCGTTGCAGCTTATTGGTTTTTATTTTATTTATTTTTGTCATTTTGGCGAATCTGTCCTCTTATTTCGCCTTCTTCCACCTTTCTATCTCGCACACGTCGCTCATTCGACACGTGCGTCCGGTTATTTTATCTGTCGCGTTACAAGGCGACGCGACGCGATGAGCCACCCAGTCTGTCGAGGGAGCTCGTTACATATGGTCTATTAGTACTAATAATAGGTCGTGTGTACCTTATGAGCACGCGATAGAGGGCGCCAGGAAACCGGCCCAAGAGAGTGAAAAAAAGATAAATAAAAACAAAAAGCGGTAACCTCAAGAAAAAGAGTACGCCAAGCAAGAAATGAGAAACAAAGAGGGGACCGGAGCGTGAGACAGGTTTATGCGGCTTGTCGCGACACCCTACTGCTTCCTCGGTTAATGCGATTTCATGGTTTAGACTCGTGACAGCGTTAATTAAATTTAGCGCCATCACTTTAAATAATACACGAAGCTACTTTACTGAAGATCAGAAATACATTATTGTATTTCATTATTAAGTTTAAAGAATTTTAAAGAATTAAAAAAATAGGATAATATTTAGGAGGAAGACGGCCGTTATGACAGGGTAGGGCATTGTCAGCATCAACAGTTATACAGTCATAATACCCCATGTGGTGCATTATGATCCAAATGCCACGTCCCTGTATTAATTAAATATAAAATAACAACGGTAATATTAAGTACTAAAAAACAGTAAGCTCAAGCGTTACTTTTTTGTAGTAGCTTGCGGAAGACTCCATATTACCCAAGTATTATTTGCCAACACTATTCATCTGTCTCGTCTACCCTCAGCCTATTATATACGACCTCCGCAATCTATCTCTTTCAAAATAATCGGACAGGCCTTTTCAGGCGGTATCCGGTTTCGCGAAAACTCATTTTCCTGATTCGTAGATAGAACTGGTTGATCGTCCCATAGAGGCGATATCGTTCTGAAATATATCCTCTATCTCCTCCCGTTCATCTGACACTCAGGGAAAAGCAAAATATCCCGAAACAAGCTATACGAAATTCCTCTCTTCGCACACGCAATCGGTCTAGAATCGCAACGCAGCCCCAAGAGTTTGGTATCCTTTGTGTTTTTCGTTTATCATTTTTGTTCAAATTTCAATTCTATTGAAACCAAAATGATTGAAAAAGTATTTTTTTTCTTAGTGAATGCGATTGTAAGTCGTAGATTTATTTTCTGCACAGATATTCATCTTTGCCGTGAAGCATGCATTTTCAAAAGGTCAATACAATTGTTCCAAAACAAGTGTATCAATGACGATCATGTCGTTAAGTTTTCAGTCATGATTTATTGTTAATTTTACGTAATTTAACCAAGCCACTACAAATCATTGGTGCTCACTGATAAGGGATAAAATGATAAAGTATAAGGTAAATCATTTCGTTTAAACATTCATTTGTATTAAAAATATTTTATAAAACTGTTGGTAACATGAAATTACTATTAAACTAAAAGGCAAAAATATATGTTATTGTTGATATATTTCTCGCCGGAAAAAATTTGTAGCTAAACGAATAATATTTATCCTTGATCTAGCTACAAATATTGTAAGAAACGAACCAACAATATTGGTAAAATGTTTAAAGCAGGGAGTTGCAGCAGTATTTATTGTAAGTGTAATTGTTAATGAATCACATAAATAAATAGTTAAAAAATATATTATATAGCTGAAACAAGAATATTAGAACTCTGAATATGGTGCTATTGAAATAGGATTCATTTTTACAAAGGCTTAAAATTTTCAATTGTTTGAACAGTTTACGTTATAATTAAACAGAATATAAGGCCTCATTTGAAATCAAGATAAGTCGAGTTAATAGCAGAACTAGTTTTGAACCTATTATACTTTTTTTAAACTTGCACTCATTGAAAAAGTTGTCTTGTAACAAAAGTATCGTCCTCTTGCCTGTTTTGTTTTAAATCAACTGAATATCTTCTTTACACAAACAGAACTATTTGGCTGCAAGATTAGACGAAGTTTATCGCAAATAAATAATGTTTGCTACAAAAAGATTCTTTTTGAGAATAATGAAAATCCTCTAAACCTGAAATTTGAGAGGAAATTTCATTTGTGTCAAAATGCATCTTTTTGACACACACTCAGAGAAAAAGTTGTCTTGAAACAAAAGGTTCGTCCTCTTCCCTGTTTTGTTTTGAACGACGTGAATATATTTTTTACACAAACAGAATTATTTGGCTGCAAGATTATAGGCGAAGTTATTCTTATAAGGACAATTTTTTGTGCAAAAGGATTCCCGTTTAGACAAAAAAAAATCCTCTTAACTTTAAATTAAAGAGGTAATTTCATCTACGTCAAAGTTAATATTAAATAGAGTGTGTGTCAGGGTAATAATAATTTACATGTATTTCTATTGTAGGCGGTAATTAAATTGAAATATCAACAAACGCGAGGATAACAAACTTGACCTCCAAATGCATTATGCCGAATTCTGGGATATTAATTTTCTCGATACCAGACCAAAAGTTGCCTAATGCAAGTTTACATATTTATGTACCAACTAAAATATTTCCTTATTTAAAGATAATCAAATTGTAACTAAACGTTTCACCTAATATAAGGGAACACCTACTTTGGATTTAATATATTCTAGATTCAGTCGTTCGCCTCTAAAAATTTTTTCCCGTGTTGATCAATGTATTTAACCGTTTGACCGCTATATCTGACCTTACAAAATCGGATTTAAATGAATGCCCTTATTTTTAAAGCCACGGGAGCAGGGGTTAATATTGACTGATTTGAAAAAAATGTTCACCAAAAATCAATTTTTTGGACCACCCTAATGTTTAAATTGGTCTAAAGTCTTAAGTAGTTTAAAAAATCTTAATGAAGAATCCCTCTTATCTACTAATCGGGCCCAGAAAATATGTCCATGCAGACCGCCAATATTTTGTCTATTTTTCCCCGTATACGTGTAGCAAATTAGTTGCGATCGCAGGAGACTAAATTACTTGTTTTCACATAACTGGCGCATAGGTACTCGTTAGAAACTCGATTACGGTCACCTCGTAAATCTTGGGGCAATAATTGCTCCGTGGACCCTTAATTTTCTTGGATTCCGTTCTCCGAGACTTGCAGCGCAGCATCGCGCATCCATATACTTCGCCCCCTTTACCATTCCTCATACCGCCCCCACTTCGTTGTCCCTTTCATGTATTTAAGCGCTCGCTCGTAAACGCCGCACCGCTGGCTTGACATCCGGCATTATCGTCCCATGATTTACGCATTCCGCCACTGTATTTCACCGTTCGCATCTCCTTTCGCGAAATTTATTACGGGTTGAGGGAACGTCTCCCTTTCCCCTTTTTTCCACCACTCTTCCTGGCCTATCCTCTCTGGCGACATCGTTAGCCCCACCCTCGGGAACTAAAAATACAAAAGCGTTGAATATTCTTGAAAATATTCTCCATTGAAAGTGATTAGAGGGGCACAGTAGTGCCCTGTGGATAAGACTGGCCTAGGCAACGCAATGTAGTGTCGAATTAAGAATTATGTAGGTGATTCTAAAACCAATCTATTCAGATCATTAAATTTTACATTTAGGAAAAGAAAACAATCCAACCTATTCAAAAGCATGTCTAAATAAATATCTAAAAATCCAAAACATTCTTTTTACAAAATTGTACATAAAAAGAGACATCTTTCAAGAAAAATTGAGTTAAAAAATGTAAACTCAATTTTTAAAAAATCTCAAAATAATTCATAAGCAAACCCTGCAGATTGGATAGAATCATGGGTTTAGTGTCTCTATTTAAATTATTTAAATTAAGATTCAAACGAAATCCACTGTATCATGAATAACTTTCACAAACTAAGCAAAAAATTGAAAATTCTATTGCAAAGTAAGCAAAAGTTGATTCACAAACAAAAAATAAATTTCCAAAAACCTCACTTTTCGGCTCATTAGAGACAAGAATAACAATGAAAAAAGAGGGAAAAAAAGGGAAAAAGTCAACCAAAAACCAACCTCTCACTTTTTCCTTTTTCCGTCTTTTTTATACTACGAGGAGACCAACATGTTTCGGAGTCAATTTAGACCTCCTCATCAGGGATTATTTATAAGGAATAACTAAAGGTATGAAAATGAATAAACCTGTAAAGAAAATATATAAAACTGTATTAATACCACATTTGATCAAGTTCAATGTCATCAAAATTGCTGATTGAGAAATTGATTGCTTAATAAAGAAAAAATCCTTCTGTTGGCTCATCAAAGAAAATTATTATAACCAATTAATAATTAATATATCCCATACTTTTTTATATCTTGAGAGATCTCTTTTTTAATTAATAGCTTTGTTTCCCTCTCTCTTTATAAATAACATTTCCATAAATTCTCTCTTTTTCTGATTTTTCTCATGATAAAGAACTTTAACATCATTCCAATTAAAATCGTGACCATGTGTAATTTTATGCTTAGAAAGGACTGAATGATATCTGGGACTCCTGTGAAAATTACTTTCATGTTCATTTTTCCTAAGCCTAAGTGACCTTTTTGTCTGCCCTACATAAACTGCATTGCAATCTTTACAATTAATTTTATAAATTACACCTTTTTTATCCAATGTTTCATATTTATCCTTTCCCAATTTTACAATCATATTGTTCTTGAAAGGAACCCTATAGATTGTATGTAAACCCAATTTTCCCAACATTGACTTCAAGACTTTAGAGATTTTGCCAAAATATGGGAGAACAACAGTATTA
>CAKNWW010089628.1:0-10041 GCA_932074435.1 Andricus kollari | reverse complement strand
TGAGCAACTTCAGTCTATTCAATTTTTCCTCATAGCTTGTGTCGTTTTTCCATAAACTTGACTTTTTTATTTTTAATGTTGTTTTCATGAATAAAACAAAAACTACGAATCCTATCAAAAAGTAATTTAAAACAAAATTGTAGATCTTTTTGAGGTGCACGACTTTTATTTTTTCATCTTTTTTTGTATCTTGCATAGTTTGACGGAAACATGGAGTTTTTGATTTTTTATTATTTTTAGTGCGATCAAAATTTGAATTTTTGAATTTTCGGAAAAATTCAAAAAGTTCTTATGATAATCTTGTACGGCTGATAAAAATAAACGTTTTTCTCCTCTTTACTTTTTTTATATCGTGCTTTGCTCGGCTTAAAATGTTAATTTTCGTTTGTTTTTTTGGATTTTGAAAATGCTGTAACTCTGATAATTTTGATTTTATCGAAAAATGTCATGAGGATAATTGGTTTGCCTTTTTGCTTACTACTAATCACCGTACGTAGAATTTGCAAATCGTGAAAAAAAGTGGTCTCAAAAATTTTCAAAATGTGCTCACTTTTTGAATTTTGATCCAAAATATCTGGTTAACGAACTTGACCTTCATTTTGGGACCCTTAAAAAGTTTATCAAAGGCTGACTCGATTCGACAAATCCTTCAAAAGTTAGCGAGTCCACAAAATTCAGGTAACCATACATACAGACAGACATACAGACATACAGACAGACATACAGACAGACACCGACAAAATTTTATGATTTTCGGAATCTGTGAGTGCCGAAACGTAAAGATCCGTTAAAAACCAGATATCGAAAATTTGGACGAATACATTACACTCTCATGAATGAGAATGTAAAAATAAAGAGTAATTCAATACATTTTTTTAATCGTTGAATTTTATAGGATTTTACCAAGACCTTCTTAACTATTTTGACAAAATGCTTCTACATTAGGCATATCAGATTCCGAATGTATGCATCTATCGATGTGCTTTACAGAACAAATTTTTAACAAAAAAAATAATAAAAGTACATTGAAAAAAAGATTAGACGCTTAGTTTCCAATTTATACATTATGTCCCCGATTTGATAGAATCGAAAGTGTATGGGTTGAAATAAAAAAATCAATAATATCCTGTCCATTCATCTAAACAAATTTTTTAATTATAGGATTTGATAGCACGTGACTCATTCTACAATACCTTGAGCACTAATTATTTACACTGTATCTGGTAAAAGAGAAAAATCATTTAAATATGCCGAAATGTAACCCGGTCCCACGCCTCTGACTTCATTTTCCCAAAGTAGAATGCGTTTATTTCTTTACTTATTGCACATTTAACATTTTTTAATGTGTATATATTTTTCTAATAAAATAAAATAATAGAAAATAAAGTTTATAGTAAGTTCATTACTTAGAACTGTAACATACAAATTATATAGGTTTTGAATGTCCCCGTTACTGCGACTCACACGGCAGTTTTTAAAGATTTTTAAATGAAAGAGTTGGCTTTTATAATTTAAATTTATTCACAAATGAACATCCTAGATAGAACTTCTCAAAATAAAAATTTAATCTGTAAAATATTTGCTATAAAGAAAGTAAATAAGGAAATTGCATAGTTACTGGTAAGGTTGTCAGTGTCACCCTGTTACACACTTTTTTTCAGCGAAAAAGACCTTTCACCAGGTTAGTTCATCAACAAAATATTGTTCATCGTATACCATTTCTATCATTAAAATGTTTTGTCGATACAAGGTAGGTAGGGGAGAACACCCTACAGTAGATAATGAACCTACATTAGATCAATGTTAATTAAAAGCACAAATATACCTAACATAATTAGTTAAAATTTTAATTTATTAACACATATATATAGTCCTAACTATTAATCAAATAGAATTAAATGTTTTATCTACATTAAGATTTTAAATTATTGATTATCTACTGTAGGATAATTATTTATTGTACGGTGCCTTACCTAAATAATATTAACCTACGTATTTACATTTTTTTCGTTCATTATTTTGTCTGCCGATCACGTAATTTTTTTCATGGATGTGAGTTAAGTTAGTCACAAAAAGAGTTTTCATTACAAGATTTCGATCATATTTAACTAAAATTCTTGTATTTATTTATATTTATTATAATTCAATTCAATAGCTAAAATAAGTTCTAACATATATTTTAAGCATCTATGACTATTTATACAAATTATACTTACCTTTGCATAGTTTTTTAAAGCACTGATATAACATTTTTATGATTTAACATTTAAAGGATGGCAGTATAGAACTAGATAACCAACAAAATCGGAATTTTTCAGGAGAGCGAAAAAAAATTCTGTAAAACCGGAATTGACATTTAAAGATAAGACAGAAGTTCACTTCCGAGATGACCTGTTGCTCATTTAAGCCTACAAAATTTGATTAGAAACAGTTATTCATTTTGGAGGAAATAGGCGTGTCAGCTGACAATCTCAAAGTGACAATGCGACCACAAATTGGAACAGGCTAGGCTGGGGATTGCGATAAAATGTATAATCTTAAATTTAAATAAAAAATAAAAACTCACTCCCGAGGTATTGAGTTTCTGAATAAGGGTAAAAAAGTTTTGATCTAAAAAAGTGAACCAATTCCGAGTAAATCGTCCAAGAATGTTAAGGTTTAAATTTAGCAGATTTTGAAAATCGGTTTTCGATGGCAAATGAAAATCGAATTTTCAATTTTTCACAAAAATAAAAACTTGCTCCCGAGATATGGGGAAGCTGAATAAGAATAAGAAATGTTTGATACAAACGAATTATTCTGTTCCGAGAAAATCAAAATTTAGTATGACGGTATCGCATTGAGATAAAAGATTATTTAGTGAAAGGACTATCAAAATAATGTTTTTTTTTTAAATAAACGATAATAATCTCGAAAAAAAATCGTAAAGGGATGAAAATAATTATTACTACGCTAAAATTTTAACTAAAGATTAAATTAAATTTTTTTATTAATGTATTGAAAAATGAGAATTCGAACAAATGTTTTTATCATCACGTGTTTTGGATTTATTAATGAATTTTGTATGTAATAAACTCATTTTCGACGAAATGTTGATTTTCTAGTTCTGTACCGCCAAACTTAATTTGAAGAATGAATCAAAAATAAAAGTACCCTTCTTGATCTTGCTTATCACTATTTTTATCATAGTTAGAGCCAGGACTAATGGAAAAAAGTGTTTTACGTGAATACGAAAGACCTTTTTCAAAAAAAAAGGTTTCTAAGCGAATTATCTTGATTCTTTTTTATTTTCACCCATATAGAACCTAGTTTTTCTCGAAATTATGACATGTGTCGATAAGTGCTTCTGTCTTTGTGCTAGTAATGCTAATTTAAAACAAAAAGATATATTTTTTCCTCGTTATAGATTGGTTTGTTTCCTGGGCTGTTCGATTTTTTCATGAAGAAATGTCTTTAAGATCTTAAAAATTTAATGATTTTAATTTTAAGCTTTTAAACTCACAGCTTAAAATATTTTATAAAATGATGTACTTAAATCTAGAAATTGGTAACACTTGTTTTCAGTGGAAATATCGCTTCATCGAATGTTTATCGTAATACTTATCGCGAACAACCGATTAATGAATTTTCAAACAAAAATTTTACTATGTTTATATAAGACTGACGTTGTTGACACTGGGAATACAACAGTACTGTATCGTTCGCATCTTCGAGATGCATCGAATGACCTTTCATGATCTATCAATAGCAATTTATAAATATTTCAAATTGTTTTCATAGTAATTTTAATGAATTTTAACTAACAGAAATTTAAAGTGCTTTACAGTGGTTCAGAGTCCAAATAGCACTCAAGTTTTTGTCACAGTGTAAGAAAGGGTTTAAAATCAGAAGAAAACTTTCACTTCTTTTCGTTTATTTTTTCTAACAGTTCGTGGCATATTCGATAATAAGAATGATCGTTGCCTATATACATGAAAAAAAAAGAAAAAAAAAATTCGCAGTGCCCCTCTTGTGATGAAGACAGATTCTTTTCAGATACAGTTGGTACTTTTAAAATTGAAGAAAAGTTACTAGATCATAAGTATACAAACAGAAAGAGGAATCTTATTCGTAGACGTCCTCTTTATCAGCTATGTAACGAATTATCTCCGCTGGTCTCATCAATCTCTCCGCATCCATGTCTGGGATTTCGAAACCAAATTCATCTTCCATCGCCATTATGATTTCCACATGGTCCAGGGAGTCCAAGCCCAGATCATTGACGAAGTGCGACTCTAATTTCAACTGGACAAGCAGAAGGAAGGTGTCAGTTTTTATTCATTAGGTGCAGGGCTCTCTGCATCCTCAATGTGTCCGTGTATTACTGAATCCCAATTTTAAGATGGAAAAATTGCATCGTTTTGCAACTAATTTTTCCATAGTATTCTACTCTTCAGCAGAAGATTAAGCAATTTTTGTAAATAATATTTTATTAGACACATTGAATGGCAGACACCCGACTCAAGCAAGGTTTTTGCCAGTTGTACATCGATTGAGGAGAGATTCGAAAGATGACTTTTTTGTTTTAATTACTTGTTTCTAAATTCGGGCATTTCTAATTTTTCACCGTTCACACATTCGAAAGCTTTTAAGGTTTCCAAATTCGGATGCTTCAAATTTGCCATGTTTTATAAATTTGAAACAATTGAGGCGTTGACTACTCGAATTTTCAGTGTACACCAGATTTCAGTATTTTTAATTTTTTCGGAGATTTAAAAATATTTTAAGGGATTCCGTCAGGTTTGAAGTAATATTAAAAGATTACGAATATTTCAAGAAACTTCAGAAGAATTGAGGGACTTCAGAAGATTTTAAAGGTTGTAGGGTATTTAAAAGATTTCAGAAATGTCCAAGGAAATTTCATCAGATTTTAAGATGATTCACGGGGTTTTATGATATTTCAAAACATTTAAGGGATTACATAAGATTCCGAAGATTGTCAAAAATGTTATGAGATTTTCAAATGTTTTAAATTATATAAAAGAATTTTATAGAATTCAAAGAATTTCGCACGATTTCAGAGATTCTTAAAGATTTCAAAGGATCTCAAATATTGTAAGAGGTTTTAAAAAACGTGATGGGGATTTAAAGAGTTTTCTTGGATTATAAAGAATTTTCTAGGAATCAAAAGGTTGTAGGGTATAGGAAATTTCAGAGAATTTCAATGATTCAATAAGATTTAAGAGATTGTATAAGATTTTAAAAGTTGTAGGGTATTTTAAAAGACTCCACAAAATTTAAGAGAATTTCACAGATTAGGAATTTCAAAGATTTCAAAGGATATAAAAGAATTGTCTATGATTTCAAATAATTTCGTACGATTTCAGAGATTTCAAGGAATGAAAAGGAAGAAGTGTCATAAGATTTCACAGGATTTACATGGTTTCGAGGTATTTCAAGGTATTTCAGAGAATTAAAAATATTATGAGATTTTATCGAATTTCCAAGAATTTTACTAGATTTCATTCGATTAAAATTTTTTTTAAGTTTCAAAGATTTCCAGGGATTTGACGGGATTTTCATGGGAGGTGTACTCCAGAAGTCAAGAACGGTCAAACCCTCCGAAGCAACTAAGCTTAGACGCATTTAATTTAGAGCAGCTTTAAATGTCTACACATTCAAATTCCAGCGTTTAAAAATTGGTAGAATTTGAAATCTGTTATTTTCTTCTTCTTTTATGAATTCATTTTTGTGAATTGGAAAATCATCTTTGGAATGCGTCCTCGTTAGGTCAATTAGTACCTTAGTAGGGTCAATTTTGTCATAAAGTTTGAGAACTAAGAGCACCCGATCGGTGATAAGACTCAGACTTTTCGGTTCCGGTTCGCTGTAGTGGCGCACCTGCTTGATTCGAGGATCCGTTAAGCCCTGCAAAACAGACGGGAAGATTATATAAATTTGTTTATAATAACCACCTTATCGGCAGTGATTTTATCATAAGCAGCAACGACTTTCATCACGCGTTCTTCTATTTCCTTGGTTGAAGGCTTTTTTGCTGTCGAATATTTTCGAATTTGTTTCTCGACCACCTGAAGAAATATTTTCTAAGAATAAGAAGTAATACTTAACCGAATTGGATTTTTCACAAAACAAAATCCTTGGGCTTTATAATTTAATTGTTTTAAACAAAATACTTATAAAACATGCATACATTACATATATTCTTAATTTCTAATGCACTAAGAAACATGTTTTGTTCATATTTGTATAAGCATATTTTTTTGTGCAAATCAAATTTTGGTTATCTCAAGAAAACTTTGGTCTACTTAACAAAAAATTGTACTTGTTGGCTCAAGAAAACAAAAAAATTGGTTGAGACAATAAAAAAGTGAAGCTTTGAATATTCAATTTGGAATTGGTAGGTTTGTAGGCCTTTCAAGTAGTATTTTTATGCTGTAAAGGAGATTTTTTATATTTAAAGCTTTTTATTAACTTTCAAATTTGAGTAAATGTAACTAAAGTCTGAATAAATGGAGTTGTCTCAAATTTAAATGCTTCTAATGGGCATAACCGGATAAGCATGTAAAATCAGTCCCTTCTTACTGATTGAGCTCAAATTAGTGTTAATATTAACTAAAAATTAACAAGTGTACATTGTAAAGATCAATGAGACAAATTTCCACAATTTTTTGTTAAAATCTAAAAAAAAGCGACAAAAAGAATGTTTGAAAATTCTTATTACTGATGTTTTTTTGTATTGTCCTACTGTTCAGAAAATTAAAAAATCGTATAATTTTGAAATTTTCGTTTAACCATGACACCCCACTCCCGATTGATTTGGGGGAAAAATATGTTAAAGTAAGGAATGTAGCTATTTTTGTAAAAATATGGATGTTGTAACATAAAAATATTGCGAGAAGAAACGTATTAAAAACTCAATCATATAATAAAATAAATTTGATTTCGATAAGTGCGGGGAGAGATTCCATATGCTTATCCGGTGATGGCCTTTAAAATGCCTTCAGCATTAATATTTTGAAGACATTGAATTTCAACATTTCCAAATGTGAAATAATTTAATTTTGAAGATTTCGTAAAGAATATCCTTCATCTTGAAGCCGTTCATCTTCAAATTATCTTGAATTTTAAACGGTCGAATTTTAAACGCTTTTAAGGGCATGTGATACTTCAATCGGGTTTAGTTCCCCCGGGTTTTTGTCCACAAAACTTGAAAGTTTTAAAAACTGAATTCGCAGATGATATAAAATAGAATAATGGACGTCTCCGAACTCTTTTTTAAAGGGATAATAGCAAAAAAATATATTCTGCTAAATAAAATTCTTCTGTATATGCACTATTTGGAGGTTGGGATCGGTTGTCAAGTCTCTGTCATTCCGATAATATCGGTATCTATTGTACCGAGTGGCATAGAGGGCGTCCTAACGAGCATAATTTAAATTATTAATGAAATATATTTTTTGGATTGCCTACAAACAAGCTTAGTTCCGGGACATTAGTTACTATGTTTTATTACTCGTCCTAAGTTTTCGACCAAAAATATTGTGTAGTTTGGAAGTAAAGCTGCGGGGAGAATTGTAACACACATAACCTCAAAATACACACATATTAATCAAATTTAGCAAAATGAAATTTTTTTAAATTATTCCACAACAGAAGAGTTCGGGGACGTCCGTTAGCATGTTCGCTATCATTCCTCAAATTTTTAAGGCAAAATCTTTATTATTGTAGGAAAAAAGCCGGCGGAACCTAACACTGCTAAAATCGATAATTTTTTAAGTATCACATGCCCTTAATATTAATTAAAATAGTTTATATTTGCAACAAAAAAAAAAATTACAAACTGTTTAAGGCTAGGTATCACTTACCCGTTGTCTACCTTGTCGTAATTATCTTCGCAACAACTCATGTCTACACGAAATGAGATGTCTTGTTCAAAATTTGGGAAATTAAATAAACGGCACTAAAGAGCCTTTTTAAGATTCTACATTTTTGTAATTAAAAAAAAAAAATAATTTTTGTTTTGTAATTCTACAAATTTAAAACCATACAAACGTTCCTTAGAGCTCTTTATTTAATTTACAAAAGTTTAAACTGGATATATAATTTCGTGTGGACGTGAGTTGTTGTGAACAAAATTTCGGTAATTTCAATTTAAAATTGTACCAATTTAAGCGAGGAAACTTATAACCTGTCCTATTTTAAATATTTATATATTAAATTATTCGATTTAAAACGAGTTCCGTTTAAAATTGTTGAAATATTTGGCATTTTCACCTCATGGACAGCTAACTTCACTTCGTAGAGTGCTGAGAGAAAAAAAAAGCACAATTAGCACCAAGTGCATGAAACAAAACTTAATTTTTGTAATATTTTCTTAATAAATAATAATCATTAACATTTTATTATTTCATTAAAAAGTTCATTAAATAGTTAATATAATTAAATTTTTAATAGTTAATTAAAATGTTTTCCCCTCCTCAGCATTCGACCAAGTGAAGTTAGCTACTGAAAATACCTAATTAGGTTTTTTCACTTAACCACCAGCTAACTTCACTTTGTTGAGTGCTGAGGGGGAAAACAATGGGCCAAATGCATGGGATTCGGGCCATTTTTTGCCCTATTTTATTAATATCTTCGTAAAAGCTAGTTTTTTTTACATATAAGTGCATTCGGAAATTATTTTTTATCTTGTAAGAACTGTTTATTGGAATAATAAAATGATGATAATTATTATTCATTACGAAGATATTACAAAAATAAGGTTTATTCCCATGCATTTGGTCCTTTGTTTCCCCCTCAGCACTCAATGAAGTGAAGCTAGCTAGTAGTTGAATGAAAATACCTAATGAAGATTCAATTTGAATCGTTTAAAATTTGAAAATGTCCACTTTTGTATGCTTTTGGGTTAAAGATCTTACAAATTTTGATTAAAACTTGTTCATTTTGAAATACTGTTTATTTTTTAAGGTCTTGAAAGTAAACTTACTCAACTTAGGAACCTTCAAGTTTGAAATTTCACAATGTTAAATATTATTTGAATTTAGGAATATTCGATTTGGAATGCTTTCTACTTAAAATTGTATAATTAACAAGGCTTATAATTTGAAATAAAATATGTAGTAGAAATTTCGATGATTCATAATTACCATTTTGAAAATATTAATGAGATTTTTCAAGCCTTAAATTCCAGATCTTATTTGAAAGTGATCAATTATTTGCCCGTGAAGAAAGAGTGGAAAAAAATAAAATGAGGAAAATACAAAAAAGAAGTAGAAGAAGTTCTTTTAAAAATTGAAATGGAATAAAAATTATATATCTTGAAAAAAACTTCAAGAAATCGTTACACGTGACTCGCTGGGTAGTTAGTAATACGGCTTTAAAATTTAACAATTTCAAATTTGAGTTTGACTTCTAAAATGTTTCACGTTTAACATTGCAAACTCTTTTAAAATTAAACAATTTAAATTTCTAAAAGTGTTTTATTTTGATCTTAAAGGAGAACTGCGAAAAAAAAGATTAACAGAAACACTTTAAAAAGTGACCAAAAAGTAGAGTTTAATCGCCGACACGACTCGTTTAAATCTACAATGAAACCGAAAAAGAATTGGAATTTTTGCCAAGGTTTTCTTAAAAGCGGATTGTAAAAAATTACAGGAATGTATATACAATTCGATGCAAAAATGAAGTACAACACAGTATAACTGTTTAAGAACCGGAAACGCAGTCATCAAATTATTATGGACCCCTACCGTGACATTACCCAAAAAAATATAAAAATTCCATAAAATATAGAAATTATAACTTCTCATCTATACACAAAATAAATCGCAAATCCCAAAAATGCTACTAAAATATAACAAAAATTAAAGTAGAATTTATGTGGCCAACAAATATTGTCCCCATAATGAATGATAAGAGAGCAAGCATATCACTGTAAACGCACCAAAGTTACATAATCTCTAAAAGTAAAAAAACAGATATATGAAATTTATAAACTTCTTAAGGGCGCCCCAAAACGGGGAGGACATCCGAAAACTTAGA
>CAKNWW010089612.1:0-11780 GCA_932074435.1 Andricus kollari | reverse complement strand
GGACCCGGAGAAACATCAGCATTCAGGTTTCTCTCACGCCCAAAGATCTGGCTGAACATGGATGACGAGCTTCGCGGAGATTTTCCCGAAGAACCCGACGTCTAGACTATCAATTGTAGCATGTATAATGCAGCGAGAGCTTTGGCAGATGCAAACCGTTAAACAAAACCAATGGTTGATCATAAGACTAAAATACGAATGCATCAACTCAGCACAAAGATAGGCTGGGCAAGTCAGTGTGCGTCCTGCATTCAGTGTGTGATTGGCTACATAACATCTGGCAGGACATTCACTGCCAAGATTCGACAGTTCGTGCGCGAACTGCGGATCGGTCATCACAAACTCAACAAGTCAAAGCTGCTGACCATCAGGCAGTATATTGTTGACAGAATACGAGTACTGTCTAACGCTAGGAGACGCCTAGAGCGGAAAGAAACGTGGGTCAGAGAAAATCAACAGTTTTTGTCTGATTCATCTCGACTCTTACAAGACCCTCCAGTTAATATCGTCCATCCGTCCACATCAGAGGAAGTTGAGGCATATTGGAGAGAAGTCTACGAAGTCCAGCATTTACTGAAAGAATACTCAATGAATATAAATAGCTTCAAGGAGATGTGCAGTGCCCTCATCACACCTGAGGAGGAATGCCCACCTAACACTGCCGAGGAGGTGAAAAACGTATTTAGAGGCATGAAGAACTATCCCGCTCCGTGAACAGATGGTATCAAGACCTTCTAGTGGAAGAGGTTTCCTTTAACCCACCAGCATCAGGCCAGCATTTTCAGCTTATATCTAAAGTCGGAAGAGCCTATTCCGGAGTGGTTGGTGGAAGGGCGCACAGTGCTCCTGCCGAAGATGGGCAACTTAACTGGCCCTAAAAATTACAGGCCAATAACTTGTCTGAACACACGGTATAAGATCTTCACAGCTATCTAAAATAATAGGATTGTTCGGACAATTGCACCTGTGTGGCAAGAGATGTACGAGCAACGCGACTCAAAGAAAGGCGTAGCAGGATGTCGGGAGAACCTGCCAATCGATAGATGTGTCTGTAAAGACGCAGCATTCTATCAGCGTTACCTATCGATGGCCTGGATTGAGTACCGGAAAGCTTTTGATTCAACCTCCCATAGACTTATTATATATCTGTTGGAAGGCTTAAAAGTTCATTCACACATCGTGAGGTGCATAGAAAGATTAATGCCGCTTTGGGAAACCAGATTTACTACCTCATCTGGAAAACATCGTGTGATCACTAAACGTGTCACCTTTCAGAGAGGTGTGTCTCAGGGCGACAACATGAGCCCTCTCCTCGTTTGCCTCACATTATTGCCACTATCTCTCGCAAACCTGGAAATGGAAAGCATAATGGCACTCATGCATTTTACATGTATGATCTCAAAATCTATGCTAAAAATCAAGAGAAACTACATCTAGCTCTAGACATTGTCAAAGAGTACACTCAAGAGATTGGAATGGAGTTCGGTTAGAAAAATGCGCCAATCCGACAGATTTGATCTTCCGATCTGTCGGCAAGGAACAAAGTATCTGTGACGAACATGCTTGCCATCCCGGTAATACTCTCTTCATTTGGAGTGGTTCCATGGACGAAGGAAGAGCTCAGATCCCTCGATATCAGTTCCCGAAACTGACCTTAAATCTTCTGTACCGCCTCTTTACATCTCACGCCTTCCAGGTGGTCGCGGAATACTAAATCTTGAATGTCTTCACAACAGGAGTATTCTGGTACAGCACATATAGTCGCCAATGGACAAGACCCTCTTCTTAAAATGGCCAGGAAACACGAAAAAGTGGGCAAAGGGTCGTTTCTGTACAAGAAGATGCATACCGTCGCCACATTTTGAGTCAAAAAATTCCCGAATTTGCTGCAGAGCGTGCCATGCACACCCCGACCTACGTCCAAAGGTACATAGTTCTTCTTGACTTCGAGGACCGAACCATGTTCGTTATCGAATTTTCGGCAAAAGCTGACAAAAACTTCATAGCCAAGGAGAATGAAAAGAAAGAGAGGTATAAAGACCTTATAAGGGAGTTGTGCGGGTTATATTCGGAATATTCTGTTAAGCTAATCTTCTTGATCTTTGGCGCTCTTGGAGGTGCCAAGGTTCCACTAGTTAATAGCCTGAAAAGCATCCCTGCGTGTCAACAAAATGCTGAGACACTTGCGGGGAAAATGCAGAAGGCGGTCCTCTCTGGGCCGCTCCGTGTCCTCAGTGTGGACGAGACTTTTGCCGGAACATCGTATTGAATTCGTCGCAGACTGTAACCACCTATCTCACGGTCGCGAAACGTGGTTACAGCAGAAATTTTACAGCGTTTTCGCTGGGAGCAGGTGCTATTTTTCAGATTAGCACCGGCTCCGAGCGAAATACTGAGGTTGTCCTTATGACAAACTTTTAACTATATATATTGGGATTTTAAGCTGTTTTTTTATACGTTTTCTGTACTTTTTCAACCACACAATGTTTTTTTCCTTTTTATGGCATTTTACGAGTTTTCAAACAAATTTAGTGAAGAAATATACTAGAAAGACAGTACTGTCTTCTGGTTGCTAGCAAATCATAATATTTTCTAATAGAGACCTATAACAGTGCC
Source organism: Andricus kollari (assembly GCA_932074435.1). Taxonomy (NCBI): domain Eukaryota; kingdom Metazoa; phylum Arthropoda; class Insecta; order Hymenoptera; family Cynipidae; genus Andricus; species Andricus kollari. Next base: position 9,164 of record CAKNWW010089612.1, on the reverse strand, counting down.
GCTGTCATAATTTTCTGAGCTTTTTTGTTGAAAAGATTAGTTTTTTATACGTTTACACCATAATTAACACACTGCACAATCTGATACAATGAAAACTTGCATCCTAACCTACTGAATGCTACACTAAGAGGTTTGGTTAATCCACAGGAAGATGTGGGCCGTTCCTCCCCATATGCCTCTTGTGAAAAAATGAAAATGAGGGTTAACCCGTTTTGCACGCCAGACATTCATTTAGGATTGAATAAGTGTTCCTGCTTTTACGTATATATTGATAATTATAATTGAAAAAAAAAACATATTCTCGATTTTATAAAGTATGTTTATAAAGAATGCTCCATTTGTAGGTTAAGTGTAAAAAAAGATTTATTTTACTTGAAACAAACCTATAGTTGATACATAAAGACCATATTCATTGTAAAAACGAACTTTTATTAATTTAAACAAGAGATTTATTTTAACTAATCAAAAATTTGTTCGAACCAAATAGATAAATATATTTTTCAGTGTATGAAAATAATTCCTTTGTAATCTCATGCAAATAACTCAAATTATACGCAAAGATACCAAATGTCTACTACTACTGCTACTGCACGACGTGATGTGCAGTCTGGATACTTGGTGAGTGGTGATTTCAGGCGTCCGCCATGCCCCTGCTGACATAACTGGAGCCCAAGTGCTCCGACATCAAAGACAGGTGCTCCGGAGTACATATAGATAGATTGAGAACCCAAGAATTAATTAATATAAATCTAATAACTAAATTTATGAGTATTCCCTTTCTGAAATTGTTTGACGCTTGCTTTGAAATCACTTTAAGTTAAAACATAATATTAAATTTCCCACGACTTTCTCCAGCGTTGGTGATAAGTATTTTAAGTGGGGAGTGAAAAATATTTGGTTACATTATTTAATAAACAAGCCGCGCGTAATAGAGGCGTACTGAACGACAGCCAAACAATAATCCAACAATAAGTCCAGTCTTCAGCCTTCATATGTAGGGCTAATAAAATTGACCTCTTGCTGTTCTATCTGTGGAATCTTCTCAAAAGCTTAATCACGTGGGCACTGCTACCTGAGTTTAAGAAAATCTACGTTGGGAGTGCAAAAAATAAAAAAATGTAAATTACTTTAAAAGCAAAACTGCTAATTAAATATTGAATATTAAAAATAGTAACTCAGTATTAACCAACATGGATAAAGTTCCGAAAAGTACTTACCTCCGATATATTTGAAGCTTTGTATACCGATGTATTTGGACTCACTGATTACGAAAATGATAAAGCAAATACCCGCGATTTTCAAGGTCAAACCCCTCCAAAAAGAACAAAATTTATGTCTTTTCCGTTTACTGAATTAAATATTGAAAATATGCAAAAAAGCTTGCAACAAAAATAGTAAATCTTCTAAAAATACACTTTTCATGTTATACATATTTTTTCGAAAAAACCATTCTTTTTTTAGACAAAAAGGAAAATGATGGTGCAAAGTGTAGAATTGCTTGGAATGGGACTTGTGGCACTCATGTCCTCTAGGAGACGTTAGAAAGGAGATGGTATGTGACCTATATTATTTCTGTAAGCTGACACATGAGTGGTTTCCCTCCCCCACCACGTATCGTTGGAAAAGAGTATGGGTTTGACCAACATTATTTCTGTGACTAGTCATAGGGGTGCCCCCCCCCCTTCTCCCGCATGAGACGATGGAAAGAAGAAAGTATGTGACCTACACTATTGCTGTGGCTAATCATAGGGCTGCCTTCCGGCCCTCTGCAAAAATTTGGAAAGGGGAAGGTATGTGACCTAAATTATTTCTGTGACCAGCCGCAGGCGCATTTTTTCGAGGATTCGAGTCAAGAAAACCAGAAACGGAGAGGTCCATGTAGAAGTAGGTTCTGCAGCGGATGGCAGGTCAAAGGTAATCGCTGCCATCCGATCAGCTGTTTGCTAGAAATGTAGTGTGCGTGAGCTTGTCCCTCGCACTGAGGTCGAGGTTCTCGACCTTGACACTACTACGGACGTGGAGGAAGTCGAGGCTGCCATCAAAAGACATTTTGGCGGACAATCATCAGAGAGGTAAGGGTCAGTTTTACGAAAAAGGTCTTCAGATGAACTCTGAAGGCTTTCGTGGAACTCACAGAGGAACTGGTGTCAAGACTGGTATACGCATCTGAAGGTGGGACGGATGTCTTGTCGTGTACGTAAGAAGATGGAGCTTATGCGATGCTACCGATGTCTAGGCTTTGGCCACATGGCAGCAAGTTGCGAATGTCCTGATTGGACGAGAGGCTGCTGGAGGTGCGGCTAAGAGGGGCACAGGGCTGTGGAATGCGAAAGTACGCCGCAGTGCTACCTCTGCAGCCCCGCCGAGGAAACCTCACAGAAGATAGCAGTATCCAGCTACACTCAGCCATGATTTCGAAGACCGATGAGCCCATTCCGTGACATTGTCGCGCTACTGAGGACGATACGTACATGATGGCTGGGGCTGGTGTAAGAAGAAGTCCAAGTTGGCAGACAAAGAAGAACGCCGAGGCACGACGTACTGGCCTTACCCCCATGTTCCTAAAGTAATGTGAAAGCGGATTCAGGAAACAATGGTTGGAAGGAGAGGAGGTGAATTTCGTGGGTATAACCATTTTCTAGGTCGAGTACCACATTTAGTGTGTACATTTTGTCTCACCTTCTCTACAAAAAAACTTCCAACTGTGCACATCGATATTTAGGCGTGCACAGATGGTACCCAACTAACACTTCATTTGCACAGATGAAACAATTCTAACTGTACACGTGTACAGATGGAACCCTCACAACTGTGCACGTCTTAATTAATACGATCAGGTTTTCAACTTACAAGTCCACGTGCACAGACGGGAGACTCCCAACTGTGCATGTTCAAATTATTTATTCTTATTTTTTATTATTATACGAATTAACCATTTTCCTTTCGGGGTAGGCGTGACTCTCTCGGTGTGGAAAGCAGTATTGTGAGGAAGGAGGTACAGATTTTTTAGATCGATATAGAATTCTCGTGTTATTTATTTAAATAACACGTTCGTTCTGCGATACTGCTCCGACCCAGGTTGTTGATCAATCTCTTTAGCGATCACCACAAGTGAAGAGCTTCACAAGGTCGTCATGTGAGGTGCCCACTCAAGCCCATTAGTATCCAAGGTCTTTTGTTTCAGCTGCCATTCACTCTACTGACACTCTTTTTATGAACTATTTGTCGCCACACTTTTCTCTCCTGGCATATTCCTCTAGCTTCCTTCACGTCCATGCATTTTTTCATGCAAGCTCTCGTGTATCCATGGCTTATTATGTCTCTTCGGATTAAGGTCTCATTCACACATTCTAACCATCCTTTTTCGCGGTCTGCCTCTGGGGTTACTGCCATTTATTTTACCATTATACACTTGTTTCGTCAGTCGTTCAACATGTCCGAAACATCTTAACTGATTTCTTTCCCATATGTCAACTAATGTCTCTTCTGTACCGTATGGCACAGTCGGTACAAATATATAATTAGGTATTGCCATTTTAGCTTTTTTTGATATATTTTTACTTTTGATAATGGACCACGCTCTACAGATAACCTTTTTACCCTCGTTTATTTGCCTATCTAACTCTCCGTCTATTTTTCCGTTATTAGTGAATTGGCTACGCAGCTATAAGTAGGTGAGATTTTCAACTGAAAAGTCTACGTGCACAGATGGTACACTCCCAACTGTGCACGTCTCAATTAATACGATCAGATTTTCAACTCACAAGTCCATGTGCACAGATGATACATTCCCAACTGTGCACGTGCACAAATGGTAGACTCCCAACTACGTATGCGTTGTCGCATGTTTGATAGGAGCAAATACATTGTTTGGTATATATAACAAATGGTACTTCACGAAAATTTTTGTTTCATCAAAGTAAATTGTTTAGATATGCTAAGCACTTTTTTGAGTAATCACAACTAAATTTTTGGTAATCACAACCAAATTTTTGTAAAAGGAACAAAAACTGCCTAACAAAATTATCTTTCATAATGCATGCATGGAAATCGGTCACTTTCTCTGTATGTTTACCGTGGACAAAGTGAGTCTTTTCTCCAGAGTGTGACAAAAACTTTGTCACACTTATGACATTTCTTTCTACCCTCTTACGTTTGAGCGAGACGAGAATATGATTCAAATAGTACAACTAACGCCATCAGACGATTTAATTGGAAACATCAGTTATCCGAATGACTGGAACAGTACCACTTTCAACAGGACTCATTCGATGGCGACGGGCCGGATCTCCACTTTCTATCACGCAGGTCGCAGAAACAAATCTCAGCTACACCTTCTGGTAGTGACGTATCTCGAAATGTTCAGGACCCTAATGTTTGACCAGCCGTTACAGGTCTGCGAATTTTTATACATACAGCACTGATGCCGGGATGATATTCCTCTCAGGGGGCTTTGCCACTCGGAACCCTTCACGATCTCTTTGCCCCTCGACCTTTCCGGGGTTTCACACTAGTCTCCACTGGGGCTTCGCCCATGGAGCCCGTTGCAAGTTTGGAGCACTATACTCCAACATTAAACCTTCTTGGGATTCATTTGAGTTTTCATGCATTTATGATGAAAAATAGGATATGATACACGTGGGGGCAGCAACTTTGCACTCATGAAATGTTTTCAGCATGAGTGCGAATTCCCTGTCCCCATGCGTATCACAAAATACTATTGTTACCGTAACTTTAGTTTTTCTCTCTCAGTGTACCCGTGCAGACGTTGAGTTGGAAAGATTAACCCCCACCACTTGCAGAGGGATCGAAATTCTGGTCTATCAATACTACTGTTGATCATTGATAGGCGAACATATTCCTAGAAGTGAAGATGTTATTTTGAAAATAATCAATGCTGTTGATTACTGGTCCAGATTTTTTTGAAAAAAAAACCGACTACGAGGTCTCACAGTTTAGTTTAACGTTTCGACTGTTCTTCGACGTTTTTCATCCGAAAAATAACAAAGATGATTATACATTTGATCTTTCGTTTTTTAAAAAGTGTCTTGTTGTGACAATTGTTAAAAAATGTTCCAGTAAGTGAAGAAAGAACGGATTTGATATAAAATGTAATTTTAGATGGCATGGATACCCACACAAATGTGAAATCTCTTGTGTTTTTAATAAAATTTTAATCATGTCCGTCCTACAGGCGGAGTCAAAATGATTAATTAAACTTAAAAAATGTTTGATAGATGGTCTAAAATTACATTTTATATAAAATCCGTTTTTTCTTTACTTACTGGAACGTTTTTTAACAATAGACACAACAACAGACTTTAAAAAAAATGAAAGGTCAAATGTATAGTCCTCTTTATTATTTTTATGATGAAGACTGTCGAAGAACGATCGAAACGTTAAACTAAACTGTTAGACCGATAGTTGGCTTTTTTAAAAATGAAAATATGGACAAGTAATCAAGAGCATTGATTATTTTCAAAATAATATCTTCACTTACATATTAATTACGCTGGTCAACACCATAACATCTTTCTAGGACATATTTCTAGAATTTGAAGATTATCGAAGAACACTACATTTAAAGTTGAGGAAAAAAATGTCCTAGCATCGCCTATAAAAAGTTCCTTTGGAAGCCTTAAGATAATAGCTCGTTTCATACTAGCTAACTCGTATGTTAACTTAATTTTTTATTTTCCCTCTCACAGTCGTATTACAATAGGAAGATATAAAATATTCTTAATACTCGTAAAATTGGTAACGTGCTTTACTGTCTATTGTAAACACGTTGCGATGTGTCGCTACTATTTTTGTGTGAGAAAAGAAGCTGATGCCAATATTGAAATAAGGGAAGTACGGCGATGAAAAAACGATTGCGCGAATGGTTCATTGAGGAGCGACTGACTGAGAATATACGAGATAGTCTGAAACGAGCACGTGATGCTTGTACATACGTCGGTTCGTCTTTACGACTCGATTTGTTATGGCGCTACGCTTGACGTGTCATGCTGAGATAATGTCATGGATCTCTACATGTACATGGGTATCGACACAACGACCCAGCCACGGAGAGTATAGTAAACTCGCCTATCTACGCTCGTCCTATCTGTCGGTATGTAAAATACTGGATAACAAACGTGAGTTCCACCTAGAGAATTTATTACTCCACAGTAGTCATGACGATTCAAGAGTAAAATGATAATCATGAGTGGAGATCTACTAGGCGTTGCTGTTATCCGCATAGTTAAAATATTCATTCGGATCTATTTCCGTGAAGCCTGTGAAAAATTCGCTCTCTAAAATTAAATTTATCCCGATGTTTTTCCTTTGACAAATGATAAAATAAATGCGATATTTTAAGGGAAGGGTCCGGAAGGAGGTAGACAAATACGGGCAGGACAGAGAGAAGGCGGGTTAATGGTGCGGATGTTAAGATTGGTGTGGGTCAAGAGATTAATAGGCAACGGACAAGGAGACGGATTTCCTCGACGCTCAAACGCACTGTGATTAACTAACAGTAGCGCCTAATTTACATTGCTAGGATAATCACGCAATTACAGCGATTACCGTAATGTAACACTAGCTTAACAATCTTGGAATATGTATGTTTTAATGGCTTTTTGTATCCATGTTCATAAGGGAGATTTCCCTGATAATTTCAGTATTTCGAAATATTCTTAAGGGGGAAGTATAGTTAATTCGGGCAAAAAAAGGGACATTTTCAAGAATTTTTTCAAACGATATATGTAATGTTGGTTTATTTCTTTAATCGGTACATAACAATAGAAAATCTGAACCATATTCTCACTAATTTTTACTGCAAAATATTAATAAAAAGGCCGTTGGCAGCAAATCTCCGAAGGCGCCTCGAAAAAAAGTTACTTTGCGGTGACGGTTCTAACTGACCATCATCTGGATCATCCGAAATCAAAAAATCAAAGTGCGTTAGTTAGGTGAGATGTTTCTCGAGGTAACATGGCTCTCCTTTAAAATTTTTTTTTTTTTCAACACTTTAAAGTCAAAGCGCGTGTTTTTCCTAAGAAATCAACGCATTTGTTATGGTAAAATTAATAATAATAATAATATTTGAAAAAACTCGACCATGTTACCTGATGAATTATGTATAGCAATAGTATACCAAATTTCAAAAGGATCCATGCAGTAGATTTTGAGCTACAACCGTCACCGACTTTGAAAACGCGGTTTCGAGAAAAACGCGTTTAAAGTTTTAAACATGAAAAAATCCAAAAATGTATCTTTTTATATTTACAAAGAATCATCGAAGCCAGGTCCGTACATACTGAATGTGTAAAGATTTTCTTATACCTGTGTAATGATTCACCGACAAATAAAGCAATTTAGGGATTACAAATGAGCGCAGAATCTGCTAGGTAACAACGCTGCGTACACAAAACCGAAGGGGAGCAGCTATCCTTCAAAACTCCATATCTCCGTTAGTTTTGCTCCGATTTGCTTGAAATTTGGATATGACATTCTTGAGATGTTGTAAATTTATATATAAAAAAATAGCTTCTTTTTTTGACCGAATTAACTATACTCCCCCCTTAAATAAAAAATGTATAAAACAAATGAATATTATATATAATACTTCACACTATATATAAACTATACTGTAAACAAAATTTCTGGTAATCTTACCACTTTCAGAGTAGGTCCGATTATTACCTACTCTCAAAGTAACGTCTTCACTGACAATAACGAATACAATGCATTAGGAACATTATGAATTTGTAGGTGATGGCATTATAACCAAAAGTGTTCTTGTTTTTATTCAACATGGTAACTTTAGCATCTGCATGAGAAATGTGAATGATGGTATACTACGTAATTATCAAAAAAATAAATTGACATATATACGAATATAAATAAATAAATTTATTTTTTTATACATCTTTCAACTATATTTTTTATCAATTTTGGAAATAAATTTTTCCATAATTTATACCGTTCTGAAACACTCTTTGACAAATAATTGTAATAAATATGAAGAATAATATGAATAATAAATATGAAGAAATATATTTAACATGATTAATTTCTTGAAGAATAACTATGTAAGATTCATAATATATGCACCCATCTGCATCCATTTAAATTTCCCCTCGATTTTCTCATTTATTTTAGAGAATAATATCTATTTCTGTATTCATATCATTAAATTATTTTCCAAGAAGTCTATCAATGTTTAAGATTTTCATAGAGAGAAATAAGCCATACTGCCCCCCTTAAATGCATTTGAAATTTCTTCAGCATTCTGGAAATTTCTGATACTTTCATGAATAGCCCGTGTGGAAATTGCCCAGCTTGGCCTCTTTTAATTAGTGGCCCTCTAGAGGCCCCACAAAGGCGGCCCACTGTGGAAAGGCCCAGCTGGGCCCTCGCAGGGGCCTATATACTTGCTCCTTAATTATTTTCCACAAAAAATTCCAAGTCCCATCACCAAGTCAAACAAAAATTTGTTAAAAATTAGTCCAAAAACAAAGATTTAATTATTATAAGAAATTCCGAAAAATATTTTTATCGTAACATTTTTTACCTTGTTTAGGGTTGTGAAGCGTAGAAATATTTTTCATTTTTCAGCTAAATTGTAACTCCGAAAATATGACTTTGAATACAAAGGTTAGGTTGTTGTAAAATTTTCACAACAAAATTGTTGCTGACCATTATTTTGATCAAGTCAAATACATTAGAACGTTTAAAGGCCAGCAGATACTGCGGATCGTCGGTAACTTAACCTATAAAGTTTGAGAGGTACTAGTGAGGTACGCGGCGATGATGCTCAGAAAGAATGACATTCGGAGGTCCGAATTGCGCTTTTTGAAGTAAGAAATGTTAAAGGTCTGTTAAGGTGAATGAGAAATAGTGATCCTTCAAAAGAAAACATGGACAGAAAACTTTAAATAAAATTAGTTTTGAAAAATATCGATCAGGCCAAAAAGGCTTAAAAGAGTTGAATTCGCCGGACGATGACTGGTACGAAGATACGATTAAAACTTGTCTTTTAAAATCATAAGTTACTATATTTACAGTTTAAAGTAATAAATATTGATAATAAAGTGAGACAGAAATGTCGAGTTTGTCAAAGTTTAGAAAAAAAAATCTGCATTATATTCTTCAAAAGAAATTTTTCAAATAAATCAATT
>CAKNWW010089598.1:0-14023 GCA_932074435.1 Andricus kollari | reverse complement strand
AAGAGAACTTGTTTCCTCAGAGTTGACGAGGAAAACATTACCAGTCACTATAAAAAAAAGTCCATGCCACGTTAAATTAAAAAAGTTCACGTTTTTGCCCCAAAAAAGCAAAATACCACATGCAAAATGACATAATCTCTTCTTGAAGCATTATACAGATTTCATGCTATCAATATACCTAAATTTGCCAGTGCCACATGTTCCAGGCCACGGATTACTTGATTTTTCTTCGTAGCATTTTCCTCCATTTCAAATGTTTCTAGAAACGTAACAAATACAAATTTAAAATATCTATAATACATTCTTAGTTTTTAATTTACCCTATTACTTGATTTTTTTCAATATTTGCAATTAATTAAAAAATGTAAAATAATTGAATTATTGACAACTTACACGTAAAAAAATAGACAAAATTACCGTTAAAAATAACTTTACAGTTCAAATTCAATATTACATTCAAAGGTGAAAAATTGTGTTTCAAAAAATTTGAACAAAACAACAAAATGCTTCTACAACATTCAAATACACTCTACAAGTCAAATTTGATTTATTTTTACAGTTGACTATTATAACAATTTTAGCTCACCTTGGTTGAAATCTACCTTTAAAATCTCTTCGTCGATGATGCCTCTCTCACTTAAAGTGACGTTTTGATTCACTGACATGTCCATTTCTGACAGATTTAAGCATGTCACATCAAAAGAAATAACACTCTTTCAACTGTTTTCGGCTCAGACGTTACTTCAGTTAATGGTGAAATGTTTTAGGCGACAGTTACGATAGTATGGAATGGAACAAACTCGAAAAGTCAGAATTCAACAAACTTTCAATAACGTCCCATTTTTTCTATTAATTTTTCATAAATTGAATAATAGTACCATTAAATTGACAACATTTCAATTCAATAGTTTATACGAATATCAATATTTCACGCTATCCATTTCACCTCAAACATGTGATCGCTAACAAAATGGGAATAAGTTTGCAGTCTAGCTTGACATCAGGTGTTCAAGTTTTCCAAAGACTGATATTAGGCAATTGCGTCATTCTAATTAAAGAATTGTTATTATGCCGAGTAAGACCCCTTTCAGTACAACTATGTAAGCCGAATGAGGCCTTACTATTATTCACTAAATTTTATTATTAAAGGATTATAGGCCTCCAAATAATAGTAGAATTTATTTGTAGGTGAGCTAAGGCACTAATATCAATTCAGTATTTCACTCTTTATCGCACGGGATTCCAATAGTCGGTAATAAGTGCCACAAGAAAATTAAATATGGGTCACATATTACACAAATCTCATACCTTGTGTGATAAGATTGTAATAATTTTTAATTGGAAAATGTAGGAAATAAGACAAGAGATTTGAGGTTGAACATCTTCAAACTAAACCCTGAAGAATGAAAGTATTTCTTACCAGATTTAAAATTTTCAATTAACATCAATTTGGATATTAAAATGATTACTTCAGACATATAAATTTTAAAGAAGAAGAAAAAAATCTGCATCAGCCCGGATTTCAACCGAGAACGCCACTATTCATGAGTCGAGCGTTAACCAATTAAGCCACCGAGACATCAGCAGGTATTTTCTTGTTCTTGATAGCTACACTTTTACTGAGAAGTATTATACGTATTTCTCCACTGCGACAGATGTACTATTTTTGATCAACGTAGGTTTCATCTAATTAATACTTGAAAGATGCCATTACTATTAATAGATGTTAACATCAGAGTTTATACATTTTAAATTTTTATGTCGCAAGAGCGGCGCTCAGTCGAATTAATTAAACTAATTTAATGAAATCCGTTCTCGAGCGGCTGAGTAAGGATTTCTGTGGGATTTTGCCCGTTTTAAGGGAAGAAAGCCACCCGCAACTGTGTTTGTTAATAAAACTATGGGATGGCAGGAAATATGAAAGTGAAAAGGGAAAATCAGTGTGGAAATCAATAGGGATACATTTAAATATATGAAACTGCAATTTATGAAATCCAAAATTTGACTTATTTGTATATATATTCTTTTCAGGAAACTGCGACTGGCTGCTGGGAGACGATTGCTAAACAGCTTGTTCTTCTCCTTTGGATTACTGGAGTATCTTTGGACGGTGTCGACTCACGAAAAGAGGCTTGAATTCGGAACAATTTCCCTAAAGACGAGCTTGACAGATTCGCGAAATCGTTGACTTGAGTCCTGGTTTTGAAAACGCCAAATCAGGAACGGATAAGATTTTTGCCTGATCGTTCTCGAAGGCTGAAACAATTCTAACTGATCGGCTACGTAGTTCCAAGATCGTCCTGAGGGTCCATCCATGATCAAGGCAAGGGAGCCGCCTATTTTTTGAATTTGTGCAATTAGAGGGAAGGGGTGTCAATTTGGAAAAGTGGAGAGTGTAGGTGGTAGTGGGAAAGGATGCAAGTGCATGCTGCTATCACGTGTACTCGAGAATTCGGTACCTGAGGCCTTGCGACCTTTTGAGCGACTTCTGGCATTGATTGAAACTGAGTAAACTAAAGTTTCCTATAGTAGACTTAATGAGAACCCAGTAAATTCATTTAGGGTTATTGCACGTTTCGATTTACGGCAGGGATTGTTAAGTATTACTAATTCTCGATTTACGGTCTTAGAGGACCCTGGGTTTGCTTCTTCTCATTAAGGGATTAAGATACGACTTACTGCAGCTACGTGACTGTTCACAAGGAGAAGGAATTAGCAAGGAATTCGTAAAAGATAAATTCAAAAAATCTGCGCTTTAGTCCAAAGCCTCGCATGTATCTTGAATAGGTGAAAATAAAAGGTTATTCATGTGAATTGGTGGAAAGTCCCAGTTCAGCAATCGTCTTTAGCCTCCAGATGCTACTTCCTGATAAATGGCATAAATTATAAAAATGCTCAAGTATACAAAATAGTAGGTTACAAATACAGAGGCATGAAAGGCGTATTAAAACATATAGAGGGATAAATCGTGCTTAAATTTAAAAGTAATCATCAAAATGAACATCAATGTTTAGTAAGGCGAAAACACACATACACGTACACACACATGCTTGCACACAGTAAAAGATGGTAACATAAATCAAAAAATATAAGCAGATATTAATTAACATGGCTAGGTAGAAAAAATGCAAAATTCTAACTATTGATGCAAAATAAAATTTAAAAAATGATAACTTAGATTAGAGCATGTGGCTACTTCTGTTTTCCTTAACCTAACTAAGTTGTAAATAAAGAGAAGGGTGGTAAGCTACATCCGGACGTAACATCCCCCTACTTAAAATGGAAATTGCGCTGAAGGCGAGTTTTCATTCCGGCGAGCGTGGCAGGGACTGATGCGTGAGGCGGGGCAGATACAAGTCCGATGTAGTGTGATACCTTCCAACATAGATTACAAAGCATGATGGTCCCGCTCGGCTCACGGAAACTAGTTTGCATCTCGCTTAGAGTTTTCGCGACCTGAGCTAATTAATTGAAAGAAATCGTTCTCAAATACATATTCTTATTTATAAGTGTAAACTTTAGTTAAATCGATAAAAAGTCCTGTATGGTCAACTCGGTTTTCGATCAAATTTACTAGAATTTTTATTTTGTTTTCCATTTTAAATATTTTTATATTGAAGGAAAACAGAAGCGACTTTATAGCATACTTTTCAGATTCAATTCTATATCGGTCAATAAAGTTGGGATCGTTATTGTTTTACGCGGATCATGGAAGGAAAACTGGGTTGAAAAAAAAGTCAAAGCTGAAGGGATCGTGTTAGTTCCCCCTCCTTAGGGTTAAATTAACTATCTGCCTCAAAAGTGTCGTCGAGCGTTGGAGAAGGTAGTATCTGTACAGCAGTGGATGATGAATATCGATTTCCCTCATTCAAAGCAATGCTTCCTTTTAATTCGCTTTCCTCTATCTCGAATTCGTAATCCATCGCCTTCAACTGCCAACGGAGAATGGGTGGTGACACATTGCTAGTATTGCGTAAATTGGCCTCCCCTCTCGTTTTCTAAGATAGCTGTATTTCTGCCCAAAATTTCGATTATTGTATAGGGATCGTCATAGTAGTCTTGTAATTTTGAGCGCTCTTCTTTTAAGGTCAGTTCTTGATCTCCTGCCTTAAATTTTTTTTCGTTAAGGTGTCTGTCATAGAGCTCCTACAAGCGCTCTTTCGCGTGATTAAGGTGGTCACCCGCGCGCTCGCGGATGTCCCCAAGATGCGTCACGAGATACTGACGATATCGTCCGTACGTTAGCAGTTCGTCAGTAGCGGGAAAAGACGATGGGATTCGTGCTGACTTGCCATAAACGAGTTGGTACGGTGTGAATTTCGTGGCCTCGTGGACTGAGGTGTTGTATGACAACATGGCAAAAGGAATCAACGGATCCCAATTCTCATAATCCTCCACGTAGTGTTTCAAATAGTTGATGAGCACCTGGTGGTTTCGCTCGAGGGACCCATTACTTTGTGGTCCATGAGTCTCCGCGCGAAAACGTTGGCCACCGTTGAACCTCGCTTATTTGGGATCGGTTCGGCGATGCAGAACTTCGTTAGATTGTCCTGAATGGTAAGAACGTGCTGGTTTCCATATGGTGTGCGTGGAAGGGGACCCACGAGATCGATGGAAACTTTATCGAACGCGTCGGCCGGAGTGTCGGCGATTACCATAGGCTAGTGCGTTTTAAAGAGTACCAGCTTCTTTATTTGACAGCTGTGGCACGTTCTGACAAAGTTTTGAACATTTCTTTTTATGTCAGGCCACAAGAATCGATCGCGAATCCGACGGTAAGTCTTAGTTACCCCTTATGACCGGCGATTAGGCTGTCGTGATATTAGCGGATTATACTCTTCCTCTGATCAGGCGGAGGGATCTGTACCTCACCAGAACCAAGAGTGAACTTGAAATCACAGTCCGCGAATACTGCACGTGGAGTATTTCTTAGGGTATTAGCTGGGAGTCTATCGAGTCCGTCGTTACTCGCAGGAATTCTCGCGGTTTTGACCTTCAGCTCATTTAAAGCGACTTTTAAACTTGAGAGAGTATAAAAAAGGTCTTCTGGGGTGGGGTGATCGAAACAATTTTCGCTAATAATAACGCTAAAGATTACCGTTTTCCCAACCCTTGCAACCATAAGTTGACCCTTTTTTGGATTTTGCTCGCGAATCAAGTCCCGATTTAAGTAGTCAAGGTCCAGTAAGGTCTAACTAACGCTCGTCGATACGACGCAATCTGCAGGGATGAAATGGACAATATTGTCCTTCCCCATGGTCAGAGAGTCTCGTGTAGTCTCGATGGAGAGAGATCGGAGGTTATAATCCTTATATTTTGTAAAGCTGTTTGCTAAAGGGAGGTTATGTGGTATGTCTTCATCCGCTGGTATCGTTTCGTACAACCCGATAGCCTTTGGTTGTTTAGAGTGTTCAACGCGAAACGGGGGTTCTTCGGTAGGTTGTGGCACTGGGCGGATCAAACGTGACTTAAAGTATGTGGATTGTGATAGGGGCTCGTGGAGTTCCTCGATCGTTGTGTCAAACACATCGGTTGCGGGAATGATAGTTTCGTCCAGTTCACAGAGCGTTTCGTCATTTGAATCTGTGTCTGAATGATCGGGCATTGGTGGCAGAGCAACCCCCGGTGATTGAGAAACAGTAGGGTCATCAAGGCTTCGGCTGACCAAACCGGGGTTACCTTCTTCTTTCAGGGGATGCGATTTGTCGTGATTCCGAGGGTTGCTGTGTGTCGGCCCCGTGGATTCGGAAAATAGTGATTCGAAGTTCAAGTCACTCTGCGACGGAAATACTCACTACCGTTTTCGAATCTTGCTAGGCGTTTTCGATTCTTCTTGCGACCGACTCTACGCATTGTCACGTCGCAAATATCAGTTTCGTCATCAGAAGAGTATGACAAACCCAAACGATCTACCGATTCTGTGACTGACGGTCCCAGAGTTGGTTTACGCTTCATAAATCGTAAGGCATCTCGACGCGCTTTTACTCGGCCTCGAATTCCGTCAGTCTCGCTATCAACAATCTGAGTTGGAGGAGACGGTGTTGTAAAGGTTACTTTTCACGGTCTGCCACGCCCTCTTTTAATTGTCGCTGGGAAAGTCATAGCAGTTGGACTAGAATCGGGCGGATTTGTCGAGAGCGCGTCTGCATTCATATTAATTCTTCCAGGACGGTACTTAATCTCGTATTCATAATCCATCAGCTTCAACCGCCATCGGAGAAGGCGTGATGACGTGTCACGAGTGTTGTGTAGCCAGACCAAGGCTTGATGGTCGGTTACCACTGTGAACTTTCGGCTGTATAAATAGTGATGGAAATGTTTGGTAAAGAAAACGACAGCCAAACTCTTCTTTCCCGAAGCAGAATAGTTGACTTTCGCCAAATTATGACCACGAGACGCGAAAGCTATTGTCAGATCTTCGCCTAACTTCCCTTGACGCAGTACCGCACCTATAGCGAGATTATACGCGTCTGTGGTGAAAATAAACGGTTCATCGAACTTAGGGCATTGCAAAATCGGCTCGTTACAGAGGCAATGGCTCCTTGGCACCGTGAAATTCTTCAAGGCGCCAACGCTTATTCCCTTGATCATCCGCTTTTTTTGGAACGAACCAAAGAGGTGAGTTATGGGGAGACTTTGGCGAACCGATAATTCCGTTTTCTATTAGTTTTTCAATTTGTTTCCGGACTTCAGGTTTATGCACTGGAGGGTACCGATATTGCTTAGAAAAAAACAGGCAAATTGTCGGTAGTGGGAATGCTATGTTGCGCAATATCAGTTCCAGGAAGGCCATCTCCCTCTAACTAAAAAAGAAAGGGGAGCGCTTCGATGTAATTTTTAGCGGGCTGTCGTCGAAGAATAGTGTCTAACCCATCAGACTCCTCGTCGTAGACATTGTAAGGAGTTAAATTCTGAGGCGGAATCTGAATGTTGACATATTTTTCGGTGCAATTTATTGCCAACGCATAGCAATGCCCGTCCCTTACGTAGACTGCTGCGTTGCCGACAAATACACCTTCGGGCTTATGTACTAAGGGCAAGTATCCCTCGTTAGTGCTTGAGTCCACTACGCGAATAGAGATCGCCTGACGAGTGCGTTCTTTTATTTTAAGAGTCGAAGTATTAATTTGCTGAATTAATGGTACTTCTTGAACAGAAGTTGCTGTGAGGAGCCAGGGGGGGGGGGTGAAATATGATCGACGCTAAGTTCATCAGGATTCCATCACCCACGAACGTTAGGGGGTCCTGGAAAACATAGAATTTGGATACGGTGTTCAGTATGTTTATGTAGACTGCATGTGTGAATATCTGTATTTGGATCGAGTGCAGCTAATTCAATTATATTAATTCAATTATATTAATCTGTGAAGCGGTGTCTATTAAAAAACGGCCCTGACCTTTAGCGAGTTGTGGAGATTTTAACATTACTTTTGGAAGGATGTGGAGCTTCGCGAAAGTGCTTGAAAAATCGACGCTTTTATGATGTCAATGCGGGTGGTTGTTGGGGGGTTTCCTGCTTGGCGCTCGCCGCTGTATTCAGGTGGCGAGCGCTCGACGAGTTTAAATCGCCCTTGGGTTGTCCGGTTGGTGCAGCAGCTTGAGTCGTGATCGACGGCGTTGCAAGGGAGCGCCGGGGCTCGGAGTAGAGCACGTTTGAACTGTTGGGTTCCCCTCCTCATGCGGGCAGCGCGTGCAAAGCATCGTGGAGTTAGGGGGGGGGGGGGAGGTCCTGAGTTTCAAACAGTTTCTGAATTATCACCATACTTAGGTCCCAAAGGAGGGGATAAAAAATTTTCCGCGGAATAATCATAATTGTAATACGGATCATGAGGCGGGTAATAATAATCAGCATACATGGTAACGCGATTTGCTTGATCTGAATATCTGGGTGGACCTGATTGGTAACTAGGGCGTGAGGGAACGTCGTTTCGCGGCGACATGAAAGGTATATTTTCTTCTACAACAGATCATGGTTGAGAAACGCGGTCGAAGTAATCCTCGCGCATCGCGAACCCTGGTTGATTGGGGGCCATAGGTCACGGTTTCATGTGTGCAAAGGGTGCTCGCGACTGATAACCATTCTGATAAGGCTGTAATGTGTGACTGCTCTGATAACGTCTTCGATAGGGTGATTGCGGTACAGAACTTGATGCCACTTGGCGGGGGTAACGATCTAAAATAGTCTGATAATCGCCGCGGACAAACTCAATAGCTTCCTCTAAACTAAACTCTTGGGATCCTTGATAATAACTCGCATCTCTAAATACGGTCTTAGACCCCTTAAAAAGCCCCTGAGCGCGGTTCAACTCACGATATCGGTATAACCTGATATCTTATCGGCCTCAAGATTGGATTTTAAGGAGGCCCGCGCCTTTTTTTACCAAATTTTGGACGCGATTTCTATACTCTAGGATCCTCTTCGCAGAATCCATTTGTACTTGGCTTAGTTGGGAAATATAATGTGAAAGGGGGAGAGGGTGGCGCAAAAAATTTCTGTAGATGTTTGGCAAGATCCGCGAACTGGTTAAACGTTTTCCCCTCTATTGAATCAAACACAGGTCCGCGTAGTTTTGAAATAAACAAAGGTACGAATTTCACTTTTGAGGCTGCCGGAATGAGACTGAGCCTGTGTTCGGCACTCTGCACGAAAGTTCGTAATTTCGGATTAGTCCCATCAAAAAATGTAATGTAAAAGAAATGTAATTTGCAGCATTCGTATCAGTGGCCTGGTCAGGCATTTTCGCCTATTACGATATGTGGATTTTACGAGCCTTATTGCAGGGTATATATTTTTTTTTCGAAGGAATTATCAAGAGCTCTACAATCAAAAATGTTAAAATATTCGAAAGGACTTGAAATATTTCAGAGCAATACAAAAAATCCAGTATTAAAAGAGCTCAAACAAAAATAAAAAATTCAACAAAAACGAAAATAAAATTAAATCCGAGGGAGTTTTAATTCATTGCAATAAGATTTCAAAAATTTCTAACTATTTGAAAGGACCCGACATATCTGATGTATTATTCTTTTTTTCACTCAGAAAATTTTAAGAAATTAAAAAGGTTCAGGGCACTTCCAAACATGCAAGGCCTCGGATGGATCTTGAATAGGTGTAAATAAAAGGTTATTTATGTGAATTGTTGGAAAGTCCCAGTTCAGCAATCGTCTTCAGCCTCCAGATGCAACTTCCTGTTAAATGACATAAATCATGAAAATACTCAAGCATACAAAATAATAGGTTACAAATACAGAGGCATGAAAGGCGTATTAAAACATATAGAGGGATAAATTGTGATTAAAATTAAAAGTGATCATCAAAATGAATATCAATGTTTAGTAAGACGAAAACACACATACACCTACACACACATGCTTGCACACAGATAGAAGGCGGTAACATAAATCAAAAGATATAAGCAGATATTAATTAACATGGCTAGGTAGAAGAAATGCAAAATCCTAACTATTGATGCAAAATAAAATTAATTAAATGATAACTTAGATTATGGCATTTGGCTACTTCTGTTTTCCTTACCCTTACTAAGTTGTAAATAAAGAGAAAGGTGGTAAGCTACATCCGCACGTAACATAATTGATATAAATTTCGATATTAAAACGATTACTCCTGTTCAAATACGGACTGACGCAGATTTTTTTCTTGTTTAAACAAAACATTTTGTTCAGTAAATCTATAACAATCTATAACGAATATTAGGGTATCTGTTCTGAGATAAAATAATACTGAATACTTATCGACAGAGATAGTGTCAGCGATTCGAAAAAACTAGAATTTTCTACAGAATTCATGAAATGAAATTTCAACAAAATAGTTAAACTTTTGAGCGTGTATTCGAATTTTTAATCAAAAAGATTAGTTTACTACCAAAAAAGCAGAATTTAAAACAAAAATATGTAAATTTAGAAAAAAATTGTTACACTGTTAACTGAAAATGAATTTCAATCAAACACGTGAATCTTTAATTGATCAAATTAATTTTTGACGAAGAATTTCAACTTTAACCTTCAAGAAGTCAATTTTTTTCAAATAAGTCAAAAAAGTCACACGATCCTAGCCCGGTAACATTTCTCAAAGATTTTCCTTGTAAATATGTTTACATACTGAGCGCAGTTTTATTTAATAAAATCAATTTTTCATGCTTGAACAGGATTTTGACTAAAATGAAGTCTATAGTGGTTTTATTTTAAAAGTAAACTAAAGTACATTTTTTTTAAATCTTGTGTGTTCAAGCAGGTAAGCATATTTGATTTAATTCGGAGAGAACAAAATAAACCACACGCATTTTATCATGTTATTATTTGTTCTTTATTTCACATTGACTTTTATTTGTAGTTTTAAATGATTCTGAGAACTTTCCTGTTTCACAATTTTTGTTTCTTACATACATAGTTTATAACCAATTAAAACCTATGCCTTTCATTTCAGATGAAAATCTGATTATTATATCTTCGAAGGACAATCTTGAAACTAATTACGTTGTCATCTCGATAACGACTACTTACGTATATATTTGCACTCTGATGATGCAATAGCATATTCTATAGTTACATTTGTTGACCGTCTTTTTGACTGAAACATTAATCAGTTTTTCCTCTACATTGCGAAAATGAGGATGGTCTATAATTTCGTTTTCACTCTGGCGGTCACCTTTAATTCTATTGGTGAATATACTTTTATGATATATCTATATTTGTTCTTATACATATATTGTATAATACATGCATGAGTACGGCTATTTCTCAAGCCTGTGGAGCGAACATAAAGTCCCCCTTTCCAGCTTATATTCATATAATGGCTATTTGTACATTTATGTCGTCAAAAATTATGACGTCATAGTAGTGTTGCCGCCGAGCGAGAATTCCCGAGAAACGAGAGGAGACGAGAAAAGACATACCAGATGTCAGGGTATTCCACACATCGTTTTGCCTCGTCTCGTGGCATCCTTTCTCGTTCCTCGCCTCCATTTTTCCGAGGAATGCGGCAGATGTGCGCTAGTAGAGCGGACAGCTCACGGGAGCGTTCTTTTGCCACTTTAATGCGCTAATGCTAATTAGCATTCTTTAATGAATAGTTAAAAGCGAAATATGATTAAATATTATACTTGTTTGTCTATTACTGAATAATTTATTTTTATATTTTGCTTTGTTCTTATTATTAATATATTTTTACATTTATAACAACAGAATATATGAAACAGAAATGTAAAAAGATAGGTAGATTTTCAAGCAATTTGTAGTTTAAAGAATTTAACACATATTACAAAATTTGATTTGTTTGTAAAATCTTTACATATTTGGAAATCTTGGTGAATTCCAGAAAGCCTATTAGTGTATGCAGACCCTATGTGAAATTAAACAATTTCTATGAGCCTCAACCATTTTTAACATGATATTTTTATGGCACAACTTTTCTTTACAGAATCCTTTGCTTATGATTTTAAAGTATTTTATGCCAAAAACGAGAATAAAGTATCAAGCTCTTTTTGAAGTTTTTCCAAAAAGAAACATTAATCCTCTATTTCTTTACGCAGACTTAAGTTCGCAGTCAAGTAGAGATTGCCTTGACACTCCCCGCCCGGTTCACTGTCGCTCTTCTCCTTCTCGTCGTGTACTTCAGGATCCTGAGGAGCATCCTCTTCGTGCCAGAGACAGGTCGCCTCCTGGTAGGCCTCCTTCTCCTAAAGTACTTGGATATGCACTTGGACAACTTGGATACATTCGGCTTATTCCCCGCACGAATCAGAATCTACGATACGAATTTCGAAGATACGTTTTTCCTACTGGTTATCCAATGAGATTGCGACTAGAAGCGAGCTATATTCCCGTGCCAAACCAAGAGCATATTGTATTATCAGCATCCAATGGAGACGTTTTTGCAATACTAGATTATACCGGGATTCTTCTTAAAATATCTACGACAGATAAAGCTAGATCGAGAATTAAAGTGAATATGATCAGCGGTGCAGTTAATTATATGACCCCAGATGAAGTGCGAGATTGTCCAGTGGGCAAACGTCACCCAATCTTCCCCAAAACTTTCATTGAAGCTTTAGCAAATAACGATTCACTACAGTCCAAATGGAATCCTAATAGCGAACGTAACCTTGGTTCTTCTCCTTCTGACATACATCATTCACCTGACCGGACATCACCTCCGGAGCCTCCTCTTCATGCCGAAACCAGGTCGCTTCCTGGGTGGCCGCCGTCTCCGAAAGTACTTGGATATGCACTTGGACAACTTGGATACATTCGGCTTATTCCCCGCACAAACCAAAACCTACGATTCGAATTTCGAAGATACGTTTTTCCTGCTGGTAAACCAATTAGGTTGCGAATGGGAGAAAAACGTTATAGTCGCGTGCCAGCCCAAGAATATATTGTATTATCAAAAGCAAATGGTGACATTTTTGCAGTATTAGAGTATAGCGGGTTTCTTCGTGCAATTTGTGCGACAAAAGTTGGTAGATCGAGAATTAAAGTAAATATGATAAGCGGCGCAGTTGATATTTTGACCCCAGATGAAATTCGAGATTGTCCAGTGGGAAACAAGCACCCAATCTTCCCCCACAGTTTTATTAAAGCTTCATCAAATTACGATTCACTACAGTCCGAATGTAATCCTAATATCGAACGTTTCCCTGGTTCTTCTTCTTCTGACAGACAACATTCACCTGACCGGACTTCACATCAGGAGCCTTCTCTTCGTACCAAGTCCAGGTCCTCTCCGCAAAGGCCTCTTTCTGTTCATGTACTTGGATTTGGAATAGAACAACTTGGCTATGTTCGGCTTATTCCTTGCACAAGCCAGAACCAGCGATTTGAATTTCGAAGATACGTTTTTCCTGCCTATGAACCAATTCGAATGCGAATAGATCATACAAACTATGTGCTTGAGCCAAACCAAGAATATATTGTACTATCAACATCCAGTGGTGACGCTTTTGCAATATTGGATTATAGTGGGACTCTTCATGGAATATATAGGACAAATGAAAATAATTCGCGGATGAAAATAAATATAATAAGCGGCGCAGTTGATAATTTGACTGTAGATGAAATAAGGTGTTGTCCAGTGGGCAAAAATCGCCCAATCTTCCCAAACAGTTTTATTAAAGCTTTTGAAAATTACGATTCACTAGAGTCAGAATGGAATTTCAATGGCAAACGCTATCCTTATTCTTCTTCTTGTGCCAGAAAAAATTCACCTGCCCGGATTTCTCCTCAGTAGACTCCTCATCATGCCATGTCCAGTTCTCTTCCGAGCAGGATTCCACTCCTTCTCATGAAGTATCAGGATATGCATTTGGACAACTTGGATATATTTGGCTTCTTCCCGAGCCAAATTAGAACCGGAAATTCGAGTTTCGAAGATACTATTCGCCCGTCGATAAAGAAATTCAATTGCTTGTAGGTGATGGTAAACTTGTATCACGCCAAACCAAGAATATATTGTGTTATCAACATCCAATAATGACGTTTTTGCAATATTGAAGTATCCTGGAATTCTGCGTGAAATGTATTAGACAGATAGAAATCATTTGAGGATAAAAATAAATATGATAAGCGGTGATGTTAAGAATATGACATCAGATGAAATGAAGGAATGTGATGTAGGCAAATATTACCCAAGCTTCCCACACCTTTTTATTAAACTTGGTGCGAACTTTTTTCTTCGAATTTTCATTTGAATTGCTATTTTTGACCATTTTATGTCACTACAAATAACGAATTTTTACGTATGACATCATGATTTTCAATATTAAAAACCTGTGAAAGAGCTCTAATTACTATAATGTATTGGCGGTACAAGCTGTCAAATTAATTTTAATAATTTGTTCAATTTGGTGAGATCGTGATTACCATATTATTAATTCAAGATATTTCCTTTCTCGACTGCCCTATTGCCGCTGATCCTCAATGATAAAAAGTGTTTTCTTTAGAAGAACTGACGCACTGGGGTTCCAAGGGATTCAAGAAAACAAGCGATTTAATTTTGGAGTTACTC
>CAKNWW010089597.1:0-12800 GCA_932074435.1 Andricus kollari | reverse complement strand
TACGTAATTTATGGATGGCCCCTAATTGGAAATTAGCATTTTCGAATTTATTTATATTTTATCGATAAATACAGGATTACAGGGTGTCTAGCGGACCGGGAAATCAGAAAACCCCGGGAATTTTATTTAACTGGGAAAAACCAGGAAACCCCCAGACATTTTATTAGGAACAGGAATTTTGTTCCTTCTGTCGCAAAAATTATTGTTTTCTACTCTATTTTCTATTTTTTGTTTATTTGAAAATCAAAGTTTTTCGATGATTGCTTGAATAGGTTAAAAGCTATCGGAATTCTTTATAAAATGATTCAGAATGATGGCACCTTGTACATTTTTTACAGAAGATATTGCAAAAAGAGTGAAAATTGCAATGTTTTCTTAAAATTTTTAACAAAATTGTAATATAATAAACATTTTTCAAAGTTGATACAAAAAAGTTGGAAAAATTCGATGACGTCTCATCTTCAGAAAAATAATAATAAAAATCGAATGAATATATATTTGAAATAAATTTGATAGAAAGCTTATGAACTTATTTGATACATTTTACAAAAATATTTCTTCCAGCCCAAAAAAAATTTAAACTTTTTCAACATATTTATTTCACTTTTAAACATGTTGCACCATGCAAGCCAAAATGTTCACAATAATGGTAGTAAGTTAGTGCAATTTTGTAGAAATTTAAGTTTAAAATTATCCCAAGGGTATTGAAAAATATTTTTTATATTAGATTTTAGTTAAATTAAGAAAACATTGACATTTGCACTGCTTTTGAAATATCTTCTTAAGAGATTGACAAAATGACTCATACTTTTGATCAGGAATGTAGTTTCGATTAATATTTATCACTTCAGTTTGTGATTGAGGCTCATTTTGGAGATATGTATTTTTCCGATTTACGAAGAAAACATTTCCTCTGAAGTTATTCGTATTTGAATTTTGTGCTTTGTTTTTCCAAAAAAATCAAATTTTTCCTTTAAATCTCAATAAATTCTTACCTAATTGACATTTTTGAGATTCCTTGTCAGATGCTAATAACGTTTGTCATCTTCTTTGGAAAACCGCCTCAAAATTAAAAAAAAAAATTATAATAATTAAATAGGGTTTTACTAAAAATATTTAAAGTCGATTTTCTTAAAAAATCTACTCTAATATTTTTTTGCCATTTTTTTTTTAATCGCAAACAACGATAGATACAAAAACATGTTTAGCCCTATAATGACCTACCCCTGTATAAGCAGAATCTGTAACAAAATACATGGAAAGATGAAAAAGATGGGGGTTTCCAGAAAATATTATTTATTTTTTTCTTCGAGCAGGTAAAATAAAAACTTGGTTAGGGAAAAATTAGAGAATTTTGTAAATGAAGTTTTGCGGCCACCCTGATGTTATATTCTTGTCAGTAATTTATTTGCCTTGTATTTCTATTTCTATTTTCTTGCAGTTTCTTCCTACTAAAGATTATATTTTCAGTTAAAAATTGTGTTATTTTGTTGAAAATTCAACAATTATTGTAAGAAGTATTTTTTTCTGAATCAAAATTGAACTGTTTTTTTTTTAATTAATCTTTTTGGTTTGAAAATTCAACTATTTTGGCAGAAAATTATTTTTTTGTTGAAAATTCATATTTCTGCGTTGAAAATTCAACTGAAATCTTTCTTGGTGAAAAATTCGTCTTGTTGGTTTAAAAATTCATCTGTCTTAGTAAAAATGTCATCTTTTTTTTTGCTAAAAATGCTACTGTTTGGCTAAAAATTAGTCTTCTTTGGTTGAGGATTCAACTATTTCGTTGAAAATTCGTTTTTTTTTTAATTCAGCTGTTTTTGATTTTAACTTAAAATCTATTTTTTTTTTGTCGAAATATCTATATTACATTATTTGTTGAAAATTTATCCTTCTTGGTTCAAAATTGAACTTCTTGGTTGGAAGTTGAACCATAAAAAATCATTTTCATGTTGAAAATTCATCATTTTAGCTGAAAATTCATCTCTTTCAGTGAAAATTCGTTTTTTTTTTTGGTTTAAAATTAATTTCTTTAACTGAAAATGTAAATTTTTCCTCTTTGGCAGAAAACTAATCTTCTTGGTCTGAAATTCCTCCTTTTTTTGTTAAAAATGCAACTGCTTGGTTGAAAATGAACTTTTTTGTTGTGAATTTATATTTTCGTGTTGAAAATTCAACTCTTTGGTTTAAAATGTAACTATTTGGTTGAAAATGCATATTTTATTGTTGAAGTTTGATCTTGTTTTATTAAAAATTCGATCATTTGACTAAGATTCATCCTTGTAGCCAAAAAAATTTAATTATTTGGATACCAATTCAACAATTTTTTTTTGTTGAAAATCTATCTTTGTAGGTTGAAAATACAAATATTTTGATAAAACTTCAACTATTATGTTGAAAATTCATTCTTTTGCTTTAAAGTACAACTATATGGTTGTCAATAAAACTGGTTGATCAAAAGTTAATTTTATTTTCGTTGAAAATTGAACTATCTGATTAAAAATTCATCTTTCTTGAAAATTAACTTTTTCAACTATTTTGTTACAAAGTCTTCTATTTTGGTCGAAAATTCAACTGCTGTGTTGAAAAATTCGTCCTTTTTGATTGAAAATTCATCTTTTATAGTAGAATAGTCATATTTTTTGATTGAAATAAATAAATAAATTCGAATATTTAACATTTTCTCCTGAAATTGTTTTATTCCGTTCGTTAAAGATTCTATGTTAAATACGTTACAAGATTAAAATGCTGTTTTTTGAATATAAATGTTCAGGGAAAAATCAGGGAAAAGTCAGGGACAAGTCGAAAAAAAACCGGGAAATTAAAATTGCCTGATCACGAGACACCTTGAGGGATCCTAATTTTTTAAGCCTTTTTATAACGATTTCCTCCGTATGTTTATACAGTGTGCCGAAGAAATCGGTCTCACCGAAGAATCAAAAAATCGTATTAGTGCCTGTCAAAGAAACCCAATCGGATATGACCTGTTGGCATATTATGGTGATAAAACTAAAGCACTCAAGCCAAAACTATTACATGTTCCAACTGTTGTTATTAATGGGGTAAGTACAAATGCCTTCATATGACTCGTAAATATCAGATTGTTGAAAGAGAAACAACTTAAATTACAGGAAATTGTTTATAAGCCCTAAAGTTTACAATTACACTTGATGTGACATTGGCAAGAGTAGGACTGGCAATCTGAAGACCTAAGTTCGAATCCCAGCGGAGCTAGAGAGACTTTTTTTACAACATATGATTGAAAAATCAATATTATAGAAAATATTGATATAAGACTAGTAGTTTGAAAAAATTAACATCAATTATGATTAATTATACATATCTGGTCAACAAATGTAACATCAAGTGTAAGTGTACTTATAGTGGGCAAGAGTGCCAGACCGGAATTCTGAAGACCTGGGTTCGAATCCCAGCGGAACTAGAGATACATTTTTCATAACTTATGATTAAATAATCAATATTTAAACAAAATATTGATATAAGACCAGTAGACCGAAAAGTCTAAAATGTAATTAAAGTTTACAAACTATAAATTGGGGGGGGGGGGGGGCAGGAAATTCAGAAGAAATTCAAATTAAGCTTCTAAAATTTAAAAATAAGACAATTTCCTCTTTAGAAATGTTTATATTTTTGTTCTATTAGGTATATTCCAAAAAGAATAATTATGCTTCGTTGAATAATTTTCGCCAATTTATTTGCGAACTTATACCGATCGATGAGATGCCCGCCATTTGCGATTTGCCATCGCGAAGTTACTACGAAGAATAATAAGATACGATTGAAAAAGGTGAATTTCAAAATATTGCAAAATAATTAAAAAGAATTCCATGCATTTCCCTTAGCAGACCACGTGCACGGTTCATTTACGCAATTGCGTAAAGTGACCGATCTGTTCACGCGGTCGGCTAGGGTCTCGAAAGATTTCAAGGGATTTTTTAATAATACAAAATAATTTTCAGGTTTCAAGTGATTTAAAAAATTTCAAGGGATTTCCAGCTGCCAGTTGAAATTTTTTCGATGAGAGACGTGAATAAATTGGAAATTAATTTTTAAATTCTCCAGATTTAAATTGTAACATTATGGGCCTATTCACCGCCAATTTTAGGAATTGATTTGTCTTCTGATAACAAAATAAAGCAACATTTAAAAATTACTATGAGAAATCTTCTTTTTCATTGCAGTTATTCCTTTTTTTATCTTTTTATTTAAAAATTCATATTAAATGATAGGAGAAAAATAATGATCTTTTCAATTTTTCTTGTCATTTCCGTGTAATTTTTTGGTAAAAATGGCAGAAAAAGATGACACACTCCCTGTCGTGATTTTTCTTTCATATTTTTATGTATTATCATACAATATGTTTTCTATTCTTTTATGTCAACCATAAAAAAAAATATATATATATTCAATATGTCTTATAGAATACAAAGAATGTTTTCCAAAATGTTTAACTTGTCTTTTACAATAATTTTATATGTGAAAATTTTTATCTATATTTAATAAGTTTCATGTTAAAATTAAAAAGGGTAGTTTTTAAAAGAGGAATCATAAATTAATTACTTCAAAAAATATGTATATTTTTATAGAAATAATTTATGTGTATTTTGAATTGAAAACGTTCCAAATCAAACAATTTTAGATCAGGCAACATTTTGAAAAAGCGACAATATTTCGAATGGAATGAAAAGGAATTAAACTTGTATCCTTTCTAAATAAAAACCTTTGAAATTGAGTAATTTGAAAATTAAAGTGTTTGAATATTAAAAAATTTTAATTCAGAAGTTCTCAAAATTGATAATGGACAACTTCATTAGGAAGGAGTTCAAATTGTATAATTTCCAGTTCAAAGCGTTCAGAATTGAACAATTTTATTTTTGATTCAAGAATCTCGAAATGAAACGATTATATATAAATTGTATTATTTCTAGTTAAAAGCGTTCAAAATCGGATAATAAAAAATTGTATTACTTTTGAATTTAAATAATTTGTATTTCGAAGCGATTGAAATTTGACAATTTGAAATTAAAAACTAAATTGAATGTTTCAAAGTCAAAAGCTTTTAAAATTCTAGAATTTTAACTCGTTATTACATACACAAATGATAATTTATTAATAAAATTTATTAGACAAATTTTTCTCAGATGAAAAATAAATTCATCGCCATTTTCGCCGTTCAAAATGGAAAAATTTTATAAACCTTTAAAATTGAATTAGTCTAAAAAAACGATAAAAATGAAGTAATTTTAAATGGGAACCAATTAAAAAAACAATTTATACTATGGAACATTGAAAATTAAATTTATAAGTGAAACATTTTTTTACCAAGAATTGTGATATTAAAACTTTTTTATACTAAACCCCTTTACAATTACAATTTTTTAAAGTAAATTTTAGCCTTTCAATTCAAAAGTGTGCTCTTTAAGTTGCGTATGAAATATTTACTGTTGTGGAACATTTTCAAATAAAAAATAATTCAATTTTGAAATACCTAATTCTAACATCTTCTTATTTTAAGGCTTGAATTAGATAAATTGTTCTCTCAATTTTTCATTGTATTGAATATTCATTTGGGAGGCATATCATTCAAAATTGTTAAATTAAAAATCTTTTAAACTGTAAATTGTGCAACTATCAAGTCCTTCAATTCCATGTTCTACGATTTCGAATAATTTTAAAAACCACACAAGCTTGTACGTTTAAATTTCAAACAAAACAATTTAGAATATTTAAATCTAAAATTGTTCAATTTAAAACTGACTAAAATTGAAACCAAACAACTTAGAATATTTAAATCTAAAATTATTAAATTTTAAACTTTTGAACGATTTAATAGTGAAATTGCTCAGACATTCTTTTTATTTGAATGTGAAATTACAGCATTGTGATATTTTAAAAGAGAAACCTATACAAATTCTGAAATTTCATACCAAACATTTTCGAATTTATGCTTTTGAAGCAAGAAAATTGTTGATTCAAGGTCTTAAAAATTAAACTGTTTTATAATTGCGCATTCAAAACAATAATAATTGTTAATTTAAAATATATAAATAAAAAAGATTATATTATGTAAATATGAATAATAAGTATCATATAGTATCAAGTGACAGTCAAAGCGTTTGGATACATTTTTTTACTGAAAAATGTGATTTTAGTCCGAAGAAAAAACGCTGTAATTTTTACCGTTCAAAATTGAAGAATTTTAACTATTGTTAAACCTTTGAAGTTTAATCATTCTAAAAACGTCGTAAATAAAGATTTCGAAATGGAAGCTTTAAAAATGAATGAATTCAAACTTGAAGCGTTAAGACTTAAACAATTCCAAAGTTTAATTAAAATTTGAATTACTCTTTATCAGGATATGAAAATAAGTAATTAAAAATTAATAATTAAAAAATGCTTCATTACGCTTTTTAAAATTCACTTACTTTAATCTAAAGTGAGAAGTTAATAAATAGAAAATCAATGATAACACATTTCCATGCAAGGGGAACAACTTAATGTCGAAGAGAATTGTATAACATTGATTTATAAGATGTGGAAAGAATCTTATGCATAATTGTACATTTTCTCATTGATTAAAAAGTTCCATATTTACTGAAAGTAACAACTTAACAACCTAAAACTGTCAGATCATGTTTCTTCCAACTTTCCCATATTTAAAATGCCGCGCCAATACTGAAAAATGTGCTGCGCATGCGTCAATTTGATCCTATCTGCGCATGTGCCGCCAAACCATTGCGCAACCGCAGAATGTCAACTGACGCAGTCGAGCATCACCCATCAGCTGTTATGTTGAACGCATCTTGAGCAGAGTTTCGTGTCGTGATCGTCGTCGAACAGCCTGCAGCTTTCGTGTCTTGTTCCTTTGTTTATTTCGAAAGAAAATTTGTTTCTTCGAATCGAGAACAGAAAACGTGTCGCCTCGAGTAGAACACGAACGGGCAGAGACTCGGAAGTTTTAAAATTTAAAGTTTGGTAAAATCTCGAGGCAGCCAGAAAGTCTTGAGTCTTTAAACCGATTGTGTCAAAGTGCCCATCGTGTCCATAAAGACTTTAGTGCGTGTTTTGAGACTTGGTGGTTTGTGCAATTAAGGTGAACTCGGATTTCCAGGACCTGTTTTTCGTTTCTTGGCCTGGAATAGAGAATTAAGTTTCTAGAGGTAAAAACGGGTAAAACAGATCATGGCGCAGCCAACGAGTAGCGCCGTCAGGGCCCTTGCACTCGAATACAAAAGTCTCCAAGAGGAACCCGTCGAGGGCTTCCGCGTCAAACTCGTTAACGAGGACAATATGTTCGAGTGGGAAGTGGCGATTTTCGGACCACCAGACACTCTCTACCAGGGCGGCTATTTTAAGGTTAGTATTGCTATATTAACGCACTTTTCTACACTTTCCCGAAGAAGCAGTGACGCCAGCAGCCATCCACGTTTGTTTTGAACGACAGCTCTGTAAATACAATACACACAAATCGCGTTATTCGATCTTTAACAATAACAGGGTTTAGAATTGTGTTCATGTTTTAGACGAATTTTGACCCGTTGCTTTTATGTTAGGCGAGAGAATGAAAGTTATTTTTGGAAAAGTGGGACTTGTAGTTTGTGGGGGGTCAGATGTTCTCTGTTTGGTCGGACATTGTTCGGGGGGGTTATTGTAGATTGTTTGGTTTGTAAGTGCACACTGCACAAAATAAATAATAATTATGTAATCCATCATTGGCAGTCGTCACAGTTTGTCAACTACTCGCCCTTTTCACCTGCTATCTTTAATTTTGTCACCTAAAGTATGCTATTTTAGAAATTTGTCACCTTTTTTTATGCTTTTTTTCTTGAGAAAGTAAAACTTTTATTTAAAGTGAAATTGATTTATTGACATTTTTCAATTTGAAGACCTCAAAATAAGAAATGTTTATTTTTGGCGGCTTCCATTTTGAAGGCCTTGAATCTACATCTGAACGATTTCATATGAAATCGGGCAGTCTGACCCTGGTGATGTCATGAAATTGTTTGGGGTGAAATATATTGTTTCTCAAGGCAAAATATGAGACACGTATGTTTTTTTTTTCACCAAATAATGTTTTTCATGTACTCAGGGGTACTTGAATATTTAGGTGAATTATGAAAAAGTTGTCGACAATTTTCTTTAAAATACGGTATCTTGGGAACAAATTGACATAATTTAATTTTGTTTACAGCAGCTTGTAGTGAAATCTACACTCTTTCAAATTCCTTAAAGAAAATTGAAACATTATTAAAACTGAGTAAATTTGGAGAGAAAGAAAACAATTAAAAAGTTAATTTTCTCTAAAACGCCTCCTTTATTTTTTGTATGCATAGTAATCCGAGGTAGATATCGTCTTTTTATTATCTTATATATTTACCAAATATACTGATACAAAATATAGAGATGTCAGATCTCTTCGATTAAAAATAAAAAAATTGGTGAAATTATGATTCTTGCTGTTGTTTTGATTAATTTTATTGATTACTTTACTCTGTAACATTGTACTCGAAGGAGAAACCCCAGATAAGGCAAAACTAGTAAAGAAATGATGTTAATCAAAGCAGATCAGCGGAAATCATAATTTCATCAAATTTTCTTCATAAAATCACGAACTTGTAACGAAATTTTCGGATATTTATCTTAAATTACGAAATAAGTTTCGTAATTTTCTGTTACATGTAACGGCATAAAACTTCCGTTCTCGAAAAGTAAAAGTTTTTTATGACAAGTTTCTGTATAAAAGAAAAATTTCGAATGTTGAAGAATACCGGAAATATAATGACCCAAAAAGAAAATGTACGAACAATGAAAATTGCGGAAGTTTTAAATTTAAACAAAAAGAACGCTACCGAAAATGTTTATCAACGGAATTAAATTGTTCTGAAATTACATAATTTTCAACATTTCATGTTGGCGAAATTATGTTTACCATTTTTATCGGTTAAAATAATGTTTTAATTTAGGCACTGTCTGTGACTCTGTGGTTACGGAATTTTCCGTAACGTTAGCCCTGAACGAGTTGGCTAAAGGGGTTAGAGTTACGGATAATTCCGTAAGCATAGGCATACAGTATTATACAGGGTGTAAATTTTGTTCAAAGTCGCTTTTCCCCCTCTAAAATAAAAGGTTTTTATTACGGATTTTTTTGTAATAGGATGCGTATGATTTTAAGATATTTTGATGTCTCAAGTTAGAAAAACACCCTGTTTATACAGTATTATACGACACAAAAAAATATAGATTATTCTAACATAGATACAAAGTATTAAACAAAATAATTGTTTATGTTGGGAATTTGAAATTTTGGTAATTAGAAGTTTTGAGAATTTACTGATTTCAAGAATTTACTAAATTTATGAAGTTGAAATTTCGGGATTTTGAAAATTCTGGTTTCAAAGTCTAGGAAATTTAAAATTTGGAATGTTTCTAGTTTAATTGTCTTTTACTTTTAGAATATTTTAATTTCATTACTAAATATTTTGGGTAATTTTATTTTTTCGGTAATGTGAACTTTCGTTAATTTTCTAGTTTGGTAATTATATTTTCGGGTTTTTTATTTTTCGAAACAATTATGTGATCATATCAGCCCATATAATTTTAGCTTCTTTGATACATAAAACTAGGAATTTTGAAACATTTATTGTATATTATAAAAAAATCCGTTTCTCTCGGGTTTTCTATATGAAGGGATAGTTTAGTGAGGTTTAGTATTTTGGAAAATTTACTGTTTAGTTTTTTTGAAAAATTTACGCCATTTTGGTAATTAAAAACAAATTCAATTTTTTGGAGGAGTTTGAAAGAGTAGATGGCACTACTGACAAGCAGTCGCAAAGAAAGTTTAAGCCTAGTTCATGAAAAAATACTGTCTCATATTTTGCCTTGGAAAACAATGTAGGCTTGAATTTGAAAATTTCAATTACCAAAACATGTCTGGGATTTTTTTCTGAGAATTAAGTGACACTGTTTTTAATAAACCATAAATTTGGACAATTATTTCTTTCGAAACTAAATTTAAGTGCGCCTCCATTTAAAATTTAAAATACAGGTCTATTAGAGCTCCTCAAATTCATTGCAGAGCCTGTTATTGCTTACAATAGCATTAATTAACATCAGCTGATTTCCCGGGTTGCCTAACGCGATTGTATTCCTAGACTTCGAATGATCTACCCACAAAAAACAATCAGGGATTGCACATAGGGGGTTTGGAGGAGGGGAGGGGTCACACGCGTGGCTGAGTGTTGGCAATGCTGCAGCGCTGGCAGCTATGCGCTTGAATAAAATCAGTTCCCGCTTCCCCTTCATACAGGGGTAGAAAACAAGGGTTGGTGCATGCAAAAACAGGGGTTTAAGGGGCGGGAGTGAGGGGACATCAAGGAGAGAAAGGAATAAAAAAGAGGATGAGGGAAATCAATGGTTTGCTGTCATTTCGTTCTTCGCGGTCAAGGTAATGGCAGCATCTCGCGTGCCTGGCTTTTGTTTCCGAGATAAGAATCCACCAAGGTTAGAACCATACTCATTTATGCATCAATCTTGAATCACTATAGAAATTGACCACTTGGACGCGTGGGATTGTTTAAGGCTTCTTCTTAGCTCGTCGAAGTTAAGCATCGCTTGGCTTGGTTATACCCGGATGGAGGTCGTCGTACTATGCTTTTTACATATTTTGTTGTAGTTTTTCGTTATTAGTGACGGGCATAAATGGATTAACGAGATTCCCTCTATCTAGTATCTTACGAAGTCATTACCAAGGGGGGGGGGGGATTACAGCTATTCACGTGTTAAAATTACGCTCATGAACGATTACGCTGTTTGCAGTGTACCACGTTAATCACTGGAATTTGTATGTCCACTGTTTTACCTGAGAATATTAAACTTTTACCGTAAAAATGAATAAAAAATTGTGAAATTCCACCGTTATTCGCTGCAAGTTCAGAATGAACTTGTAGAGTTAACACATGAATCACAGTCAAACCATTACCACCAATTTGCGAATTTAGATAAACTGTACAAGTCTACACAATATAACAGATTTAGAGTTTTGTTGTGTCGAATTAAGCGGTGCAGGGATTTTAAAGTGAATATCAGTTAATATTCGCTTCTGTAGTAGGGTTTTAAAAAATTATTAATTTAATCATCTTGTGTAGAGTTTTTAATTGTATCGTTTAATTTTGTATAGAATTGCTATTGCCCCATCCGAAAGATCGAAGGGATTCCTTAACTTTAAATATTTCTTTAACTAAAGTCAATTTTTTGTTCATATTTTCTTACGTTCCTCGAAGAAAAAAATATCTAACATAACTTTGACCATTTTGGTCTAGGCTAAAATTCTCTATTTAGATTTAAAGAAAAATATTTTTTATCTCTAGTTTAATTAAAAGAATTATGCTCGACATCAAACAAATTAGAAATATGTTTTCTGAAATTATATCAAATCGGAATAATATTCAATCTTGTCTAAAGTTTGTTAAAATATTTACTGGCGCTGATTCTGAACATCGAGTTCTGGGATTTCAGGAAGTATGCAAATTTCAAATACGTTAATCATAAGAAAAGTTGGTTAAATTTAGGTTTGATAACATTTCAGTTGCAAAATTTCTGAATTCGGAGAACAATTTTCAAATGAATAAAAAAGCTCCATTTAATCAATAGAATCATTAAGTTGAACCTAAGAATAATAAATATATTGAAAGGCCGTGGCTACTTATATCGAAATTTCGGTACTAATAGCCGCATTTTTTCGGTACATATAGACGTTAGACACTGCCTTCGGTTTTGAAATATTCCGCATATTATTTTTTATATTTGCAAATTATTCATATTATGATATACGAGGTTAAGCACTTGAATCTAAAGAAGTAAAATATGAATAATATTTAAAAATAGAAAGCGTTTAAGTGTCCTTGTAAATATGAAAGCAATATAACATGAAAATTTAATTTTCTGGAAGGAAATGTTATTAAAATAAGCCTTGAATTATAATGTTTTAAATTTGAATAGAATTTTAATTATGAAATCCTTCATTTTAAATGAATCTAATTAGAAAACTTTATTCCAAGTTTGAAAACATTTGAAAAAAAATTGCAATTAAAAGTTTTAACATTGGAAAAGGGACTGAAATTTAGATTATTTTGCTTAAGTTAAAGTTTAAAGCAGTCACAATTAAAAATAATTGAGCTGAACCTATAACCTTATTTTAAGGAAATAAATTAAAATCAGTTATAGATTTAATTAGCTTCAATATAATCATTATTTTGTTTCTTTGAGCATATATACACAGTAAACACTGCGTAAATGTTTTGACATGTTTCTATTATCAAATATCTTTGATTAGAGTATTTCCTTTATTGTGCTCTAATTTTATTATGTCATATCACAACAATTGATAATTTTCATGATTTATAAATGTTAGCTAAGCTTAGAAATGATTTTTTTTTTTCATTTTGAATTTTAATACTCGATATAGTATTTTCTCTATGAAATCTGAAAGAGGATTTCCGTTTCCAGGTCTGCCTGAACTAAAAATTTTCTTGGGTCATAAGAATTCTATAGTATCGTGTTGAAATTAATTCCCTGCTCTGTATTCGCTATTGTCTTCGATTTATTGTGAAATATCCTAACCCGTTTTTATTCTTATGATCGTGTGGCGCAACCAGTCTGACTTTCAACTCTTGTTCGGAAACTTTTGTTATGATCTCGATATTGACAGTAATTTGAATTATTTTATTTTTATCTTTGAAGATAAAATTATTATAAGAGTTTGGTTTTTGTTGTGTGAATAT